>JARVGV010000713.1:4989084-5004895 GCA_031762435.1 Hypsolebias longignatus
CTATTAAAAAAAAAAAAAAAAATGGTGTGATGAGGATGGCTGTGAGGTGAGAAGGGAGGCCATCGAATATGAAAAAAAAAAAAAAAAGTGTGGCTCTTTGGGTAAACATTGTAAGTGAGAGAGAGATTTTCTCTAAAATAGCTCGTTTATTTTTTATTTTATTTTATTTTTTCAGTGTGCATTAGTTCTGGGTAGAAGCAGTGTAAAAGTAACAACAGTTCATAGCCTCGTATTAAAACCATGTCTGTTAGAGGTGGGTGATAACTGTGAGAAAAAGACCCAAAAGTTTATGTATAATCCAAACGTTTTGTAAAATGGAAACGTTGCACACTAGTCTGTCACTGACTTTCATTCATGATCGGCTTTGGTGCATGAAGTTAACTGTAGTTCTAAAATGACAGCCAAATGCAAGTTTTGCAGCTTAATTTTAACTTATTTGCAGTTTACCTAAACTTTTTGAAGCACTAGACCAAGCAGCTAGATGGCAGTCAAGGTGACACAGGACTAAAGACTGTAAAACAGTTTGTCTTATTTTGGGAGGAATAAAATGAACATTGCACCAAATTATTAAGATATTTCTATTACATTGAGTCACCATCTTATGTGTATGTGTGGACCATGGTAGCATTTGATCTATTACAACTCACAGCAGTTTGCCAACTCTTTCCATTTGTTGTCAATTTCAAGAAGTGTGCAGCATTTGAGTTAGTCAGACAGAATGTTTAGAGCCTAACACCATACACCCACTCAGAAACAGACAGTAGTTTGTGTTCTAGCATCTTATGTACCGGATCCAAACTAATAGAACATCATTTATGGTTTGGGTCACTAAGTCTTAAATGGAGTAGCATCAATTAAAACTGCAAGTTGTGAAAAAGGACCTCAGGGTGGTCAGTCAGAGGCCGATGTTTGCGCCATCCCATCTTTCTGCATCTCTGTACTTTCTGTGAAAGACCTCAAGGCACTGGAGCACTTGGTCAAGTCCCCTGAAGGCCGCGTCGGCTGTGACGTTATCAGAGGCACCGCAAACAAATTTTTCCTTGCCGACATCAGGAATTTTTGCACTCATCAAATTTACGCTACTTTTCATGTGTGTAGTTTTGCTATGCTCAGCCGACCAAAGCAACGTCTTCTTAAGCCAGCGTTGCCTCCCTCATTGGTGACACTTCCAAGTTTGTGTATCTGCCCCAGCCACTCCTGTTTTCCTTTGGTTGTGGTTAAATGCATTTTGTATTCTCAAAGGGTTTATGTTTTATGCAACCACAGACCACCGTGCTACCACAGCCCTCTGTGTGGTGCAGAGAGCCGCCATCTAGGGCATCTTGGTGGAGCAGTTGATGGGGGATAAGGGGTTAAGCAAATGAGGGTGGAGACAGGTGTTTGTGTTAAACTTTTCCCACACAAGTTTTGATATCGTCGGCCTGGGAAGTTGAACTGGTAAGCTTCCGATCACAGGCCCACCTTGTCTAACCTCTGCACCACCATTCCCCCATCAGAATTGTCATATTACTCTAAATTTAGCTAATTTCAGAGCCTTTTTTTTTTACTTTGCCACAAAATAGTCACTCTAACAAATACATTATATGGCAATGTTCCATAAAAGTTTATGTACATCATCTTGCAACACATGTTTTATGGCAAAGTTGGTTTTTTTTAACCTCACATAAAACAAAAAAAATCTCTTTTACACGCTGACGTTTTCTTTTTTCATCCAATCAGGAAGAGACTTAGATCTTTAAAAAGACCAGAACCATATCTGTGCATCCTTAGACAGTGTTGCCATGGAAATGTACAAAATGGGCAAACCATATGTTGACCAATACAACAGGCATACATTTTTCAGTTTAACACTGAAATGAAACTACCAATATGTACATGGAGGATAGTGGAGTGTCTTTAATTGCATATTATTCACGTCATCTTGAAATAAAATTCTGGTGTGCTACATTGTTTTAATATTTGCTGTTGCACCAGTGCCACCCACTGAGCATTCAAAAGGTATGACAAAATGGCAGAGCTACTTAATGGGTCACCAACAAGCAAAATGGAGGTTAACAGCTATAAAGAAGGTAAGGGGAAGCCTGCCATAGTTTTATTACAAGCTGGGAAAAAAAAGTATATTTATAGAACAGAACTCCAAAGAGCACATCATCTACTGTGAGTAGACCCAGTTTGCATCTGTTTTATTGTCAGACACGAAGTGAAGCAGGAAGGAGGGGAGTCGGGCTTGCATGAATCTCTGCCCTCATTCACCGACAGCCTTTGATTCTCTTTGATCATTGACTTTCAGAGTGGACAGTCTCATAAATACAGAGAAAGAAAACAGCAGGTGTGGATGCATAACTTACGGCCTCGGCCTTACCTCCATCATCTTCACCTCCAATGGTTTCGCACCTCCTGCCAACGCACACTGTCTCACTGCACTCATCCCTCCCTCTCCCACCGCACACCCCCTCTTTTCTTCTTGCTATCAGCCTGTGACGCAACCCTGTTGCCATGTCGTTGTCATTCAGCGTAGCAGAATTAGCTCCCGCTCGGCGACGTGTGCTTCCAGCGTGCCCCCCACCCGCTGCACTTTTTGTGTGTTTTTTTTTTTTTTCTTAATGTAAGCACGTCCAAGTGTGGCGCTGTCGCCTCCCGCTTTGAATACCTGATTTGTGGTCAGTGCTGATCTGCGTTTGCGTGCGTCTAATTTATTTGCATGCCCGTGTCAGTCTCTCTCACGATAAGTCTCTGCCAAGGTTGCCTGACATTGGTGCTCGCGTCAGTCCTAACAGCGCTGAGGGGAGCGCTGCTGCTGAGTCAGGCTCTCTTTAGACTTTGAAGCTTATGGTGGGGCGGGAGAGAGAGCGTAAGACTGGCGACACAGCAAAGGCGCATCAGTGTTCAAGCATCTCTAGCATCTCTGTTTTGATTTTATCACTTTTTTAGTCTCGGCGAGGGAGACAATCCTTCAAGCCTCGCTCTATAATGAATTACGGGCTGCTTCACACCAGGTAGCAGAGATCTAGACAATGACTGACTGTGTGTGGTGAACGGAGGCAGATGGGGGAGCGACGATGGAGAGACAGAAAGGAGAGGATGTGGTGGGAAAGAGCTGGCTCGAGTCTCATTACTCTAAACTCCTGTGATCTTTTTCCCCGTCAAAGATGCTAAGTAGGGCTTTGTTTAGTCGGAAAGAGAGCGGTTAGGGTGTTGGTGTGGGAGGACAAAGACGAATAAACACACTTTTTAAAGAATCTAAAACAAATTTGCTCTGAATTACAAAATGAATTTTAAAACAACAAAATCTACCCCTCAAGTCCCAGTCTTTTCTCTTTCCCCAGACGTTTTTCCTCCTCCTCTTTTGTTTGAAGACAAAAGTGAAAAGTAATCCATCTTTGAGGAGTGACTTTGAAGGATAAGACAGACAGGCTTGTGCCAGGATGGGGAAAAGCTAAGATGTATTAGCTGTGTGATGCCGCAGTTGTAGGAAAGACAGTAAAAAGGAGTGGAAAGGCTTTACGTATAATGGTTACAAGCTTACAGGCAACACAAAAACCTAACCACTGTCTGTCAAGTTATGTTGTGCTTTTGCTTCGTTTTAACAGGTTTCTCCGTGAGTACATGCTCAGTATGGACATATAATTGAATGCTCCAACACTGTGGTCTCAGCAGGTTTTCCGGGAACAACTGTGGAAAGAGACAGACTCACACTGGAGCTTTCAAAGCTTACTGTATTTGGCATGGACTCTCGTTACCTTTGCCAGACAGCCCCAAAGCTAGCACTTCAGTTTGTTAACAGGCATCGTGGCAGGCCTGCTGTTGGGCTTGTGTTCAGTCACTAGCAACATCGGGACGACTTCTGCCTCTTTAAAATGGTTTTCATGTCATCGTGCATTAGATTTAGTTTTCAGATCTCTTGACTCCTCGAGAATGCTACAATGTTCTTTCTGTTTTGTGGGTTGAGTCGTTGCCTCAAGAGGAACAGTTCAAGTAGTTGGGAATCCTGTTCAGGAATGAAGCAATGAATCGAGGGCTTTGTCTGCAGTAAAGTGGCAATTGGTCCCGTTTAATTGTTCCCTCAAAGATGGAATAGATGTAATGCAGCTGATTTGAGACCAGAAAATTGTGGTTCGACTCGCTGCCATGCCCATATGTCATGGTGTCCTTGAGCAAGACACCCAATTCCTAATTGAGTCCCAGGCACTTACGTAGTCTCCCACTGCTCCACCAGGGTGTATCTCTGGTGCAACGGGTTAAATGTGGAGAACCCATTGTGTCATTGTATGGGAACAAACGATGATGACAACACACAGCACATATTCTTATTATATTTATATAAAGAACACGCTGAGCAAAAGACAAAGATTTACCAACCCATCTATGTTACAAAACTTACTTTTGGTCATTAAGTATCAAGCATCTGGATTTAAAATCAAGATCTCAGATACAATAACAGACTGAACATGTAGGATGGTCTAGCTTAATCTTAAAGCCAAGTTAAGTAAACTCATTATCGAGGAAGAGCTCAAAGTTAAGCTGCTGCTTTATTTTTATTTTTTGCACCAATCTGATTTAGCTGAGGTGGCAAGGACATCTTGTTTGGATGTCTTCTAGCAGCCTGGAGATTTTGCAGACATGCCCTGCTGGAAGGAGACCCTGCAAATTCACTCAAGGGACTTTAAATGGTAAATGGACTGATATTTTATAGCGACTTTCTATCTTATCCAGATACTCAGGTGGCTTTACACTACAATCTGTGCTCTCAGGTACCCATTCATACAGCACTCTAATATGTCTGTACAAAGACTAATCAGTGCTTTAGATCACATTCATACTTCGATGGAACACACATCGGAGGCAATGAAGGGTGCAGTGTCTTGCCCAGGGACACATGTGACTGCTGGTGGAATTGAACCCCCAACTCTTGCATTGGAGGAGGACTGCTCTAACCACTCAGCCACAGCTGCCCCAAATAAACTGCCCCATAAACTACACAATTTATCCACTGCAGCCCCAAAATGTATTGATACCTCATGAGGAGAGGTACAGTCCAATGGGAAAGACATGGTTGGGTTTCTATCCTGAAAGTGTTGCTCCTTAAACCTGACCAAGGATAAATGAAAAAAGAACAAGTAGATAGACATGCTTGTCACACTTTGTGTCATGTCACTCTGCAGTTGATGTTGGGAGTTCACAGTTCTGGAGAGAAAAGTGAAAACAGTAGGAAGATAAAGTGGTAGCTTTGCTGCTCTGCCACATACGACATGTTTAGTACCAGTTTCACCTTTTTGCTTTCATTTCAACACCACTAGAAGGTGAAACTGTTTGGTAAACTAGGCAGCAAAACTTCATTTTGACCTCTGCCAGCGCACACTCCAGTACAGAGTCATCTGGTCAGCCCATCACGATGGTCAGATAAAATATAATGGCTGCTAGAGGGATCTAGGACTTACTGAATAATTTATTTAATGTATATAGACTCACTGCCTCTCATGCTGATTTATTGATTTAGATGCATTGGCAGTTTGTGAACTACAGAGAAGAAAGCTCTGTTTTTCTTATCATTGACTTAGTGCTAAGTTTTGTTGAGATGTTAATTAACATCAACGATGCGACATCAAAGCCATGCCTCTTCATGCTTCTAAGAGTTTCAGATGTCGGCGTCTTAAAATTCATATGGTGGAAAAAGCACATTATCTCGTTGCTTCGGTTTAATAAGCTTCTGGGCACATTTGTGACAACTTTTGTACATATTCAACGCCACTAACAATCTAGCGTGACTCATCATTATGTCAGGTCAAAAAAGAAGTAATTAAAAAAGAAGTAATTAAAAGAAAATAGTCTTTTTTTTTTCATTAAAAAAACAGATATTTGAGCTATTTGGGGGATTTGCAAACGATTTAAAGTAAAGAGACTTTTCTAAAAAAGCTAAGTCTGGTCCTCTGGACCAGCTTTTTTAGATTTTTCTACCTGGATTATTGAGCATGCATCAGGGTAAAGAGACTTTTGTTAAACAGTTTGGAACCCTGCAGTAAAACACATCCATTACATGTCCTAACTGCCATATTGCCTTAACAGCTATCTACACCTGTAAACTGTTGGAGCCTTGATGACATGTAGGTAAATGTTTCTTGTTGCAATGTGAAGAGGAAGAATTGGAAATACTCTTTGTCCATTCATTCGGAAATACCCTTCATTTGTCCATCTGCCCTTCCACATTTAAGTGCTAAAAAAAAAGTCCCTGTCGAAAATTCAAGATGGTCAACTCCGATCCTTTACCAGAACCCAGGGAGATTGAAGGTTCTGCACACTCCACAACTTCCATATTTCCTCTTTCAGCTCTTGGCTAAACTTAACTTTACCCAACCCTTGTGATCCTTTTTCCTAATTTTACAGTCACTTGGGATTGCGACATCTATCACCACTGCCTTCTTTTCTTGCTTGTCAACCACCACGAGGTCCAGTTGGTTAGCCGTCACCTGTTTTTCAGTCTGGATCTGGAAATCCTACCGTAACTTGGACCTTCCATTCTCCACCACACTTGGTGGCGTCCTCCACTTTGACTTTGGGACTTCCAGTCCGTACTCGGCACAGATGCTTCTGTTTATTATTCCAGTCACTTGGTTATGACATTCCATTTTACACCCTGCCATTGTGTGTTCGACTGTTTCTTGGGTCTTTTCTGGTGTGGTAGACACCAGCCTCTATTGCTTTTGTGCCGAGCGTCTATTCTTGTGGTCATACCATTATATCTGATAACTGGCACTGCATACATGTTGATGGCTCAGACTTTATTTTTGTCTTTCTCTTCAGGACCTGCCTGACTCTCTGTAGGTGATTGTGGCTGAATTTCTTGTGGCCTCGTGATTGCCACTCAGGATGGTGTGATGTTTATTCTCATGGCTTCTGCTTCTTCAGTGTACCACTTTAGGTGATTAGTCAGAGCTGTTAGGCATTGTTTGTCTGGACATGTTGCAGTATTTTGTGGGGAACAGCTGAGCTGAGCAGAGCGATGTTTGAAGGGGAATCCAAGCATGAGGTCCATAGTGGCAAGTGATGGTCATACACAGGAAGTCAGAAGTCCTGATCCAATTTCAAGTCATGAGCTGAGAGGTGTAGTAGTTGCAGCAGAAGGAAGGGTCAATACCCTGGTCAGAGAGAGTACTCCAATACAGGCAGGGAGCAGACAAACCGGGGAGTCCAAAAGGCAGGCGTGAGGTCAAGACAAGGCAGGTAAACAAGGCTATGAAGAGAACGCTGGACATCTACGATCAGAAAGAGTTCGATAATCTGGCAGGGAAGGAGTGAGAGCTTGGGGCTTAAGTAGGGCAGAGTACAGGTGAATGGCATGATTGCTGATTGAGGTGAATAGGCAGAGTGGGTTTGGTGAATTACAGCAGCAGGGAAACAAAACTGACCAGAAACATAACAGGATGGGCAGGGATTAATTTTCACTGGTTTGCCCTTGGGGGTCCCTGAGTGATAAATTGTTTTTCAAGACTTTTATTTTGACAATATTGGCACTTTAAACGATGTTGACCAAGCTTGACCCGATTAAGTTATTTTATTCATTGGCCTAGTGCTTCTCAAGGCACTAAGTTGGTAGAAAGATGTACTCAGTGCCAAGTTTTTTTATGCCAGAATAAGAATGTGCAACTATTCCCTAGTGCTGACACAGCGAGCTGCAGATTTCTGCCTGTGTAAGGCTAAGTATTGTGCTCATTGCAATTCCACCGTGCAGTACATCCCTAAAGAAGCGGCGGTTTAATTGAATGTGAACAGATGCAGAAAAATGTAGTTAGTGTCTAAATGTTAAGTTCAATGGAATGTAACCGTGGCTATGTAAAATACAAAGAGTCATTTAACAAGGTGAATTTGTAAGGAAAGAAAATGAGCTCTTACCTTCATCATTCCCACCCACGTTGTGATGTCATCGGTTCAGAGTTGAACCAGCAACCTTCCAATCACAGGCTCACCTTCTCTATCCTCTGCATCACCACTCCCCCAACTTACAGCCTTAAGGTTAAAAAGCATTCATGTAAAATAACTAAATAAAATAAAATAAAAAAATAGCAGTGTTACATGTTTTATGACAAACTTTTTACAAGTTTACCCACACACCTATTTGCTCTTTTCCTACTTTCTCCACACACTTCCCACCTCCTTTAGTAGGTGGTAATTTTGGTTGCGCTCATCTTTCAAGCTTACCTTCAAACCAAGTTGTCCTGGTTCCACAAATGCTCAAAGATACCCTTCTTCATTTGCGGCCGTATGGGTTTAACGCAAACGGGATTCTCTCCTCTGAGTCTTCCTCTAATCTCCTTTACAATGTGTTGCCACTCTCTTTCTGTAGCTGCTGAAAATCCCCCAAATTTGATGACTCAGCCTCCCCACTGTATTCCTGTTTACGGTGTTAAGTGTGTGTTGCTCACTGGAACGGATTGAATTTAAGAGATATGCACACCACCCGGCCACGCATTGCTGCAAAGCACAATATAATAGACTGATAAGATGTTTGCTAAACTCAATATTCACTCCAACTTAAGAGCTTTCAAACCGATTACACTTATGTTGTGGGAAAAAAAAAAAAAAAGGTCAATGTGAGGAGCTCTTTGCACATACATTATATTTTCCTTTTGTTGTATTATTTAAGCTTATATTATTATTATCAATGAAACTGTTCTTGTGCCTCATGTTCTAGTTTATGAAACCCTTTTGAGCCACAGATGTCTCTATTTTGCACAGCTGAAAGAAGATGTCATGAATTTCAGGCTAAAACAATTTATTTTCAGTGAAAATCACAGATTTGTTACAGTTTGTCTTATTTTGCATGTACCCTGGTCTTTACTGTCTGTTGAAGGAAGGCAAAATATCTCATGATCAATTGGACAGCTTTTAAAAGAAATTACAGAAATCAATCATTAAGTTGATATTTAGAACTGATTAATGTTTGAAGTCAACTCCATTCAAGATGGCTGTTATGGTCAGCTGATATTCAGAACATAAAGAATCTATATCCCCATCAATTTGACCAATATTGACCCACAATTTGCTGTAATAGTAGCTGGGACTGAATCTGAACACATATTCTCAAGTCTAACAATTTACTTAAAATTGTTTTAAACAAAAATTAACAAACGCCCATTAAATATTTAGTCATAATAGTGTGTCTGTTGGCAAAATGTTGTTACCATAACCACTGAATAAATAAATAAAAAAATCTTTCAAATAAATCTCATTGTATGTATTTCTACAAATAACTCAATTGAGAATCTGACTCACTTTGAAATGGCCACTTCAGCCAGCTGAGCTTAGAAAATACAACAAGTCTTTAACTGGGTCAATTTTACACAAATAACAAAAGTTAGTATAAATATAAACAAGTACTTCACAACATATAAAGTGTTACTCATTGTATATGAGATATTTGCTCCTCGAGTTACGGCGCCCCCGACTTACGGCATTTCGGATTTAAGGCGCCGCCCCCAGTGATGTCATCACACCTACCACTGACTTTTTTATGCAGTATTTTGTGGTTTTTTTTTTTATTTTTTTAGGGTACTGTGTTAGCTAACTGCTTGGAAATACAGTAAAACGGCGTTTTAAGTACGCTGGTGTTGTGTTACATTGAAAAAAATGTGTTTAACGCCGTTTACCATTTTTTTTCCGATTTACGGAAAAAATCCGGAGTTACGGCCGCCAAGTGGGTTGTGCTCCGACTTACGGCAAAATCGGGTTACGAATGGGGTGTAGGAACGGAACTTGTTCGTAAGTCGGGGACTACCTGTATACTGGTATATAGTATTTTTTTTTTTTATTATACATTTTTCAAGGTCTGATCTGGACAGCACAGACTTAAGCTTAGCTATCTGCCTTAACTGAAATAAGCTTTTTTTGAAGAACAGTTGATCTGTTTATTAAACTTAAAGTCTGAGTCAAACAATCCCGAGCTTGGTAACCGCCTGCGTTAGACGTGGCGGAAGGGAGTGCAGGTTCACAGGATCCGAAACAGCGGCAGAGCTTGGGTTAAACACGACCTCAGTGTCCTGATCATTTAAACTCAAGAAGTTCGTAGCAGCCCAGAGTTGCAGGATAAACGTCCTCCTGCAGCTGATCAGCTGTTCTCCGTGCAGAGCGTAGAGCGTGCTGACTTCCTTGATTGTTGATAGACCAGGAACGAGCTGAATCCAAAAAGCAGGAACCATTTATCATGAATCCAAATAAATATGCATTCTTTTCCAGGTCTCTCTTGTAAATGAGTACTTGAGGCTAAATGGGATTAACCTGCCTAAATAAAGGTTGAATGAATTTAAATCCACAGATGACAGCAGAGATAGACGCATCATCAAGTCTTCCAAGTCGATGATATATCTAGCTGCGTATGTGCCAACAGGGCAAATTGGCTCACCTAAAGCTTGTCTTCTCTTCAAAGAAATATCAATAGTGTTGAGGGACCAACTAACCAATTCCAACATACTTTGTAGTAATGATTCAGCAGATTTGTGGGAGAGAAGCTCTCAAGCAGTTTCACAGACAGGACAGCGCAAAAGCAAAGTGGAGAGGGAGAGGAGGAGCCAGGATTTGGGGAGGGGCTCATCTGCGAGCACCTGGGTCTCTACCCATGGGCCCCAGTCAGGTTCAGCCCATATGAGCAACATGAGTTTACCTTCCTGTGGGCCCACCACCTGCAGGAGGGGTCGTATGAGTCGGGTGCATGAATCCGTGGGCAGTGGCTGATGGCGGGGACTTTGATGCTGTGACCCTGGCTTATCAAAGCTGGCGCCTGGCCCTGCAACCTGACTTTGGAGCAAGTGTAAGATAATGGATGGATGCTATATAGCCGGCTCATATTTATCTGTGCACCTCTGTCATCGCTTTCTGGGACGCTTGACTCAATGGTTTGAATTTTGCTTGTTGCGTGTGAACAAAATTAAGCCTTTCCGGCTTGCATTGCGCTCTTTGTCTGTTGATATTGGCTTTTTTTTTTTGACTGAACCATTGCTTTTCAAACTGTTTTTGGGTGCTCAAGGTAAATGAGTAACTCGACACGAAAGGCTAAACAGCCCCCACAAAAAGTAGAAAAGTTGGAAGACTTTTTATTACTATGATTAAAACCGTTACCACACTCCCAAGACCCATCATTTAAAGATTTCCTTCTCAACCAAAACACTGTCTGCTTGACATTTTCTTTTAACTCGCCTTGTGAATTAAATGAGTGTTCTCTTATCTCCTACGTTTATGATAATGCCTGGAAAATTCGAAGCAGACTACTGTCTCTAGAGGGAAAATTACCAAATCTTTATGCCCACCAACTTCTGTCTACATTATACATTCACGTCATGCAGCTTTTGCCTTCATTACTGATACAAAAGCGTATCAGATGAACTCACTTGAACATTGGACTATGGATCATACCTATAGTTTTTTAGTTTCTGTGAAAAGAGGAGCTGGTTTTAAAGAATACTGACTAAGAGTCATTTAAATGGATGAATGCTTCTAAATGTCAGTGCTGACGCATTTATTACTACAAGGCTTTGGTAATCATGCCTGATATTACAGAGGTAAGTGGCTATGCATATGTTTAGCGTCTTGTTTCGTGGCAACATATTTCAGCGGGTTGATTACTGTTTTGATTCAGAGTCCCATCGTATTTGGCTCTCGAGCATTCATTTCTAGCAGGGGGAAAATATTGATTGTTTACGAAAACTCACAGTTGCAAGAAGCAGCACGCCTTGAATCTCTAATTAGACATAGAAACCTGGATCCTCGAAGAATGTTTTGGTTCTTTGAAGTCAAACCGCTTTGGGATGGGGGGGGGGAAGTTAATAAATAATGAAACACGGGGAAAAATATTGCTTCTCAGAGGAATATAATGCTTCAAGAGCACACATTCCTCTTACACTCCCCATGTTCTCATAAGCCAAGGGAGCTCTTAACAATATGTAATTACCTGAAGTTGTGCAATACTGTGTGAAAGGTAAATTCGCCACAAATTTCTTGAAGCCATTTTGCTTCTGTTCTTTTAAAAACCCAAAGTTCTTTGAAGATGGGAACTTTGCTATTTCTGATTCAGGTATCCTGTTTTAGAAACTTCCCTTCAGTCATGCAAAGGTGCATGAAATTTGTCTCAAGGCAAAGCCAATGGGAAGATGTTTCAGTACAAAATTAGTAAGGCATCTCTGGAGACTTCGTCTTATCAGGAAAAAAAAATACATTATGCATGGTAAGAGATCTCAGCATGGTAAGAGATGAACACTGCTTGTCAGTACAATTTGTATAAAAGCACATTATACTTGAATTTTTATCCCATTTGATCATTGGTATATGCATCCATCTATTACCTTTACCCACTTCTTTTTCGGGGTTGGAGGTCACTGGTGACCATATGCAGCCATCTCTGTGCTAGGGGTGGGATACGCCCTCGATGCGACGCAAGTCCACTGCAGAGACACATGGAGACAATCAAGGCCAACAACCATTCACACTCACTTATAGCTAGAGATAATTTGGAGTTACCAATCAGCCTAACATGCATGTTTTTGGTCTGTGGGAGGAAACTGGAGAAAACATACACAGAGAGAATATGAAAACTCTGCCCAGACAGAACCCGGACTGGGATTTGAACTGGCAACCCTCTCGCTGAGAGGCAACAGCTCTATCTGCTGTGCCACTGTGCCACCCATGCCTATTGCATACTTAATATAATATAATATGTCCCAAAGAAATGGATATCCATCACATTGGATACCAAAATTTAATTTTAGTATATCATGTGATTAGTGCTCAAAGTATGATGGGATAAATTTACTCAACTACACTACCACAGCAAATGTTTTTTTTTTTTTCCTCCAGTTGACAAAGTTAGATGTTTATGTCTGCTAAATTTGATTAAGTATAGTGGAGATCTTAAAGGTTGTCAGAAGAAAAATCAGAAAATTACAATGTTTGCATCCTGAAAGTCTCAATAAAATCAGTGGTTCACATGATATTTTGCTAACAGGAACATTGTGACATAGGCACTTCCTGTCTTTTATAGTGGCAGGTGGTAACCACAAATATCTTGTAGCCCAAAGGCCAACTTCATTATCATTCTGTTGAAATGTTGAATGTAAAAACCTTGTGGGATTCTACAAGGCTGTGTCCTTGGTCCAATATGTTATTTGTTGACCACCCAGCTGACAATATTTTTTATTTTCTGTAACATTCAGCTGTATGTCTGAATGCTTTATAGACAGGTGATGTCTCTTGTTTTTAGAGTTGAGACTGAGCTGCTGATTTGTTAAGAATTGCTGAACATAGAGGGTTCCTGTGCAACTACACAACACCATTGATCAAGGTTTGATCCCTGGGAAATGTAGTAAATATGATCGGATGTGGTATTCCATAGTTGTGATTTCCCAGTGTTCTTTATCGCTTTATTCCCATTGAAAAGCTTTGTTTTTGTTTTCATGGCGCTACATGATTGTAGACACATTTTTGGTAGGTTTATTTTTGTTGTTGTTTTTTTTACCTCCAGACTTTGCGATAAATAAAAACAAATGCTCCCAAGGAAAATTAACAATATGCGACTGTACAACCCTTACATCTTAATATAAACTCCAATTCAAAACCTGGTTCAGAGCTCAGAATCTGCATCGCACACGATGAACCTTTGTCCTGCCAGCTTCTCTACTTGTTTTCACAGCTCATACTTTCAAATTAAAAGTGTGAAGTTGCATCTCTTTCCAGGTCCGTTACATCATTCTTCTGTCACTGCAGAAAAAAAAACAACAAAAAAAACGGACATGTTTCGTCAGGGTTTATGCTTTAAAACCAGGTACATTGAAACTAGAAAGGGGTGAGGTAAATTGTGTCGGTGTAAAACAGGAACGTAGTGAGTTGCGTGTTTAAATTAATAAAATAAGAGCAAATCAGACAGAAAATTAAGGACTTTAATCAGTCTTTGTGCTGTATGGAAAAAAGAATGGACAAAAAGATAATTACGAGTTTATAATTTGGTAAATGCAGAGCAAATGTGTTGGTATCAATGCTCAGATGAGCATTTAATAATTAGCAAAACCCAAAAATAATTGGTCTGTAGGAGCAAGAGAAAAACTAAACAGTAAAATATATTCTTACTGGGGTTCTTGTTGAACACTGTGCTACAATAATTTGGAGAGCCCAGGGCAAATAATTTAAACCCAAAAATAAAAATATCCACTTCACAATTTTTCATATTACATGGAACAAACTGTCTGAAAATGTCATTGGCCTCTTTTTATTCAGGAACCTGAAGTCCTTGAACACAAATGATTCTTTTCAAACAACCCATATGGGTTTAGTTGGTGTTTTCCATGTTGTTCCATAAAGATCACATTTTTAGACTAAATGACCAGCCTAAAAATGAACCAGAAGTCTTAAAGATCCTTAAGGATTGATACCTTGAAGCAGAAAACAAAGGAGTTCAATCCATTTTCCAATCATAATTTGGGCCAAACATCTAAAAATATATTCCTTTCAGATTTTTGTCCTTTTTATTTTTAGCATGTGTGAACAGTAACCGCAAAGCTGTCCATGTCCACTGCCAATATACAACCAGAAATAAGTGCATCAAGCCAAAATGTGGTCAAAGTGGGATTTATTATAAATTTCGTGAGTGATATCCAACAGTCGCAAATGGAAATGTTGTGTCCAAGATTTCCTGTAATAGTAGTGTTTCTACTGCGTTCATGTGACAATTTGCACTTGCTACAATTTAAAACTTTAGAGATGTAAAGTTGTACCTGAACTAAATGGATTTTGCTTTTAAACCCAACCAAATGTTATGTTCATTTTATGATAGGTCAGATTTATTTTAAACTAAATGTCGAGGCAATATGTACTTATTCAATTAATTCAGTTTATTTATAAAGTGCCAAGTCACAACACATTATTATTGTGAATGGTATTAAAATTATGTTTCTAGAAAGTTTAACTTAGAACTTAATGTTCTAGAACTGCAGCGCTTAAAGTGGCTGCATGTTGGAGTAGCTGTTAAATTCTGGGATATTGCTTTTGAAAACTTTATTCCCTCTTTTTTCTGGATGTAATGACTCTTTTTGGATGATTGCTTCCTCTGGTATCAGATGTTGTGCAGCTGGAAGGATTTTTACTGAAACCTTTTTTACTTTTGGACATTTGTTGTGAAGCGTAACCATGACAACAAGGTGGTTTTTACAACTGGGAGCAGCTGATTAGCATCTCAGAGCTCACGTATTACCTCAAACGCAGCCTCAAATACCAAATGAGTTGTAAAGGAGGCGTTGTGGATGCATCTCCGTCTACCTGTTGGAGGTGTTTGAGTGACTACCAAGATCCTGGAGCTGGCAGGAAACATAGCTCATGACGACAAGAAGACCAGGATTGTCCCCTGAAGCTGGCTGTCTGCGATGATGAGGAGCTCAAAAAGCTGCAGGGAGGAGTGACCATTGCTCAGGGAGTTCTGCTCAACTTTCAGGTGGTCCTGCTGCCCAGGAGGACAAAGACGCCTGCTGGGTCCAGCTGGAGCCAATTGGCATCTGCAGCCAGTTTCTTCATATCCGCTGTGGGTTGAACTGCTGAATGAGATCCTTCCTGCCCACAGCCATCAGCATAAATAACTCTTAATGAAACCAGCATAATGAGTTACAAGAACAAGAAAGTTCAGGCTCAATAATCCAGGTACCAAATCCAATAATTCTCAGTCATCTGGACAGTTTCTTTTTTCTTCTTCTTTATTTTATTATTATTTTTTTAATAGAAATGTTTTGCCCTCCATCCGGAGGGCATCATCAGTCAGAGGAGTTGCAGCAAACTGTTTACCCCCCAA
>JARVGV010000713.1:5114722-5126472 GCA_031762435.1 Hypsolebias longignatus
TGTTTTTGGTCTGTGGGAGGAAACCGGAGTACCTGGAGAAAACCCATGCATGCACAGAGAGAACATGCAAACTCCACCCAGAAAGGGCCCTGTACCGGGATTTGAACCAGGGACCTGCTTGCTTTCTGAATATGTTTATGTTTCCAATCCTTTTAGTGTGTCATTGTTATAGTTTCTGAATACACCATCTTTGTCTCTTTGCTATTGTGCCAATGAAACTCCTCAGCGGAAAATTATCCCACCACCTCCACGATTAAAGAAAACTAAGAATGATAAAAGACGCAGTAAAATGACAAACATCATATACTGTAGTTACACAATAAGTCAATAACAGTTCGGAGGAGGTAAAGAAAAAAACAATACTATCACTAAAATAATAAAATATTCTGAATGCAACATGTAAGATCTGAATTAACTCCTTATTTTAGTCTCCTTTGAAACAAAAGGGCAGCTGATTGTTTTTTGAACAGTTTTATCACCATTTCACAACTCATGGTTTGATGTTTGGAAATATAAAATCCATGTGTACATGTTCAAATGTTCATATTCACATTTTATAACTATATCAAATATACATATATGTTTGAAAAACAGATGTACTGTACTTTAATTTTGATTATTGTTGTACATAAAATGATGAGGTTCTACTTGTGTTACTCAGTCACTGAACACAACAGCTTTGTTTGAATTTAAAGCTGCAGGAATAGAAACAGTTTGAATGAACAGGACCGTGAACAATACAGAATGAATAAGTGTGCAGTACTTGGAGCTAAAGTTTTACAGGCAATTTTCTCTAATTTTGGGATTCCCATTAACATTATATTTAAAATATGTGAGACTAAGAGGAAAAAAAATAGATATTATTAATAATTTATTTTATGCTGTCTTAAAATAAAACCGACGGATAAAACATAAAATAATATTGGTAAAATAGTCACAGCATTGTCCGAAGACCAATGTGTGGAAGTCGGGAGGAGAAATACAATCATTATGAAACCACTGACTATCAAAAGGAACAAGAGATGATCTTCAAATCTACATTTTTAAAGTTACAGATGGTAATGAGAGTAAAAAGAAAAAGACATCCAGTTCCACCTCCAGCTGTTGAAGACGTGAGAGTGGAGAGAAGTGCTATATATATATATTGTTATGGTCTAAGATCGAATATGTATTGTAGGGACAAGTGGTAACTTGAGGAGAATAGACACTTGATGTTGAGAAAGGTAAAGAGTGGGCAGGTAAAGAGCAATGAATAAATTCCTACAGGCAATGGTGCAATGAGAAAATATATTGACTGGTAGTCTAACAAAGAAAACATTCTAAATGTGACTAAAAATGACGAACTGATAAATAAAACAAAATGATGGATTTGTGTTCCTGATCAGTCTGAGGAAAGACACACCATGTTTAGTTGTTAGGGTTTGTTCTTACATTTTTCTTTACAAACTGAAAAAAAAAATAAAAAAATCACAATATCTACACTTTCCCAAGAATATATTTTATATGTATATTACTGAAAGCAGCTGGTGATTAAAAATAAATAAATAAATGAATAAAGCTGGTTTCTGGTCTTCAGGAACCAGAACGTCAATAGTTCCAGTTCACGCTCTTTATGAGTTGTCGACTAAAGTTAGATTTTTTTTTTTTAAACAGACTTTTCTGCATTTAATTGCAATATCACAGCACTTAATTACTCAGAGGCACAATTTCTTCCCAATTCATTCAGGCCTCATAAAGGACACCCATAATGGGTTTGCAGTGCTACATGATTAGCATAATAGATGTAATTAATCCCATTAGCAGCAGTACCATCCTCCTAAAGACTGCAATACAAAAAAATGAATCCTATAATTTACTTTGACCTTTTATTTTTTTTTATTTCTTGTCAAAATTACATCTTTCATAAGAAAGCCATTAAAAAAGGAGGAAACATTAAATGCTCTTATCTTTTGGCTTCTGAGTAATGAGCACATAAAGACACTGACGGCTGGAGAGGACATCAAATTTTAATGAGATCTGTTTGTATAAGAGCTGGTGTCTGTGCCCTCAGAACTGCACTTAGTGACCTTTTGTGTAACGTGCACTTGGCTTGTAAAGTATGAACTGGTGAACATGTGTGTGTGTGTGTGTGCGTGCGTGCGTGCATGCGTGCATGTGTGTGTGTGCTCTAAATCTTCAGGACATACTCTGAGTACAGCTGTTTTGTGATTGGTCCATATATACCTTATCTGGTGTACAAAGTATGAGCTTAATATGAAGATGAGGAAAATCTATTTTATTTTATTTTAAGATGCTGCTTAACTACTTGTGAAAAATAGTGTTGTGTTGAGCCTAGAGGTTTTCTCTGTTGCTGTCAGTCAGAGTTTCTAATAAATTAAAAATCCATCTTGTCCTTCATTTAGAAAGGAATTGAAATTTACCGGGATTTGTATTATTTCTATAATACTGTATTAATAATAAAGAATATTAAATCAGTGTGGATTTACACATGGAGAACACAATGAGTAGTTTATATACCTTAAAACATGTTCAAAACCTCATGTAGACTGTAACACCCACCAAAGGCAATACATATTAAAGGAGGACAAGGGACTTACAAATTAGGGTTCAAACATTCAAGTTTTGTTGCGCTGATGCTTCCTGAAAAACAAAAATGAAGATTATTAAGAACCCCCAGTTTCTGTCTCCACCAAAAAAAAAAAAAAAAAAAAAAAAATAAAAAACTTTAAGCTGGGCCTGGTGACCCGGTCAAATAGAACAAAAATGTACTGCAGCAGGCCAACCCATACAGAGTCACCGAAGCCGCTGCTGGTACCAGACTAAAACTAGAAAAACACAGCAAAAATACCTATTACAAAAGGAAAGGGCAAAAACACTACTGGACCCACCAGGCCAAAATTACTATGAAAATATACAAAAAGTTAACAAAAATTACCTGAGGAGGCTGAGAGGTCCACAAATAGAGGGACTCTGAAAGAGTTTCAAAACAGAGAGAGTTTCTAGAGAGCGAGCTACCTGAAACCAGCCTATTTATGGGTGGGCAGAAAAGCCACAGCCCAAAACAATTAAAGGCTGATCAGCCAACCCAAAACCTGTCCAAGGGACAAATTAATAAGGCCAATGTGCCCCAGGCACATAACATAGACATAAAAAAGATTTTCCAGCACACAGGCATAAGATGGATTAAAGTAGTCAACTGGAAGCCTTATACAGTACATACCATATAATATAGTATTGTCCCTAGCATATTGTATACAGCATTGAACTTATGCAGAGCTTAAAATCAACATTAGTGTAACTTGTGTCATTAGTGTAACTTGTATCATTAGTGTAACTTATGTCATTTGCCAGTGTTTTGGATTTTAGCTATCTATAGGTATGAAATGATAAACAACTTATCACCCCTGCTGGATTCATGAGGTAGAAAAAATCCACAACTACACCACCCTAATTGGAGGATCCTGTTGCAACTTTCTTGATTACAGATTTGTTTGATTTCTTCCGAGACATGTTGATCAATACAAAATTAATGACTGGCGGTGCAGAGAGCAGAGAGCTGCCCTAATACATCTAATACCTCATTTATTGTCACAGTACGTTCCAACATGCACAAGTTCAGCATAAGTTACACTAATATTGTGCATATAAGCTCTGCATAAGTCAAGATGTTTTATGTTTATTTTATTTGTTCATTTTTTAGAAAATACAATACCAAACAATTCCATAAATGACAACATACAAAATATATTAAAAAAAAAAAGAAAGGTAGCAGAAAGAAGAAAAAAATCTTATTGTATCTGCCCCTTTTTTCAAACAATCAGTTCAAACAATAATAATCTTCCAGTAACAGAACAAAGTGAATAACTCTTTCTAATTTTTCTAACTAATACAATACAATACACATCAAGCTACTTCATATATATTTTTTTAACAATTCAGTTTTGATCATTTTCTTAAATGTAAACATTGACTTGGCATTTTTAACTTCATTCTCCAAACCATTCCACAATCCAGTTCCCTGGATTGAGGTGGACCGTCCCTTCAAACTAGTTCTTTATTTTGGTTTTATAAATATCTCTGTTCCCTTTAAGATTATAACAACTTCGTCTTTTAACAAAATGCATTTGGATATTTAAAGGTAATGTGTTATTCTGAGCCCAATACATAACAGATAAAATATAATCTACCAAATCATGGAACTTTAATATCTTCAGTTGATAAAATAATGTGCTTAATGGATGACAGTAATGTTTTCTAGTGATAATTCTTATAATTCTATTATGATGTCATTAGTATGTTGCTGTTTATGTGTGATGACTTTTTTTTTTTTTTTTTTTGCAACTTTCACAATGTGGAGCAGCCAGGACATACAATAGTGCAATATTCTTTTCGTCTTTTTTTTATTTTTTTATTTTTACCACCTCTCCCCTTGTGTTTCTCTTGTCCTTATGTAATGTCTGTCAAAAACAGGTCTCTCTCATAAATCAGGCCTCGGGGCTCAATGAGAACTAACCTGTATAAAGGTTGAATAAATGAATAAATTGCTGTAATTTTCAATGTTATAAAATAGTCATCCTGAGCATTTCATTGCATTGTTGACCTGCATATGACAAATAAACAATACACAATGTTGAAGATTTTAAAAACATTTCCCTAATCAAACAGGGTGAAAAATAATTCACACAGTAATAAACTTCACAACTACTGTAGTTAGATTTACTAAACTGTCAATGAACATGCTTAAAAATGTGTTTTTCTAAGATGCATGTCTTGTTCTAATTTATGTAGATTTTCAACCCTGGTTTTTTTCCTTCAGTTGTTAAAATTAGACTATTGTTTTGGGGGAAAGAATAACAAAAGTATTTTCCCCTCATCAAAATTTGATCATTGGTAAATAGAAGCAGAGTCCCTCTGCTGTCCACAGTGGTTTGGCTTGACAAAAACGAATGTGTTTGCTGATTCCCCCTGGCATCGAAGTTCAATACTTTGTCTTGAAGATGGATGATGCTTTTACAATTGTCAAACGTCCTCAGGCTTGTTGGATGGGTTTTGTTTTGGTCTTTTTTCTTTTTTTTTTTTTTTTAAATTTCCCTGATGAAATAACAAGCTACTAATTCATCAGCATACTTGTAAGAATCTGGCTGTTGCTAAATCACCTGAAGTTGTCGGAGAAGACATTTCCAAAAATCTTGTTTCTGAAGACGCTTGATACTCCATCTGTGCTGCTGTGAATGTCTTCCTCAGTCCGTCCGCTTTTACTGATGCTGAGCTACATGAAAAGTAACAAACTCACAAAAAAAAAAGTGCTAATGTAAGTAAAATATTCCGAAGTCATGTACACATGGGCACAATGAATGCCTTTTTTTATTTTAATGTGAAAGACTGAAGCAAAAGCAGTAGAAAAGTCTTTGGCAAAACACGCCCTCCACCAAACTGAGGGAGCTCATGTTACACTTGGAATGCAGTACATAAAAAGAAGCTGCTGACTAAAATAATTATGAAAGACAGGACTGGAGTGTAAATATACCCAATAAAGTAGCCTAAAATGTTTATCATATTTTAATCAGTTTTTTCTCACACCTGTATTTTTTTTATTTGATTTTGAACTATTGAACAGTCATTAATGGTGTGCCACAAGGCTCCGTTTTAGGACCTACTCTTTTTACAATTTATATACATAAGTAATGGAAGTCAAAACATCCCTGATGCCTTGCATCTCTATGCTGACAATACAGTTGTTTATTGCAGAGCTAATACAGTTGCCAACATTTTCCATTTTCTACAGTCTACATTTGACATCGTTCTGTCAGAATTGTTCCATCTCAAACTGGTGCTAAATGCTGATAAAACCAAACGGGTGTAATTTTCAAACAGAAAGTTGGTGCCAGCAACTCTTTTCCCCTATCTCATCCATGCTTGGTGTTCCTATTGAGTTTGAGGATTCTTACAAATACGTACTTGGAATTTTTTAATTGATGCACATCTCTATTTTAAGCCACATTTAAGCTTGATAAAGAAACTGAAATTGAAACTGGGATTAGTTTTCAGAAATAGATCTTGTTTAACTCTGAATGCCTGGAAACACCTTGCAACTGCTACTCCAGTCATTGATTATGGTGACATTATTTACATGATTGCTCCTGCCAGCTCCTTACAGGTGTTGGATGCTGTCTGCCATGAGGCACTAATGTTCATAATGCACCTACCGTACTCATCAATGCACTCTGTACTCCTTGGCCAGTTGGTCATCATTAACTTCAAACAGACTCTCACACTAGTTTATTTTAACCTATGCATCACTTTTTGATCTGTTACCTTCTTATATCTCCTTGTACATGTCACATTGTCAGTGCAGGTACAGTGTGGGCTCTCAAGGATTCATTACCTGCAGTGTCCCATCAGTCCAGACTGAACTAGGCAAAAAGGTATATTTTTTAAATCAGGTCCTGCAACCTGGAACACCCTGCAACAGGAATTGAAGCTGTCCACTTTGATCTCTCAAACAGATTTTAAACATTTGATAAGGTCAATAAAAATATCAAAGCATATATGTTTGTTTTAGTATTTCACTTTGTTTATATGGTATCTTGATTTGACTGTTTATAACTTATTTTATTGATTTAATGGCTTTGTTTCTTTAATTATTTCTATACTTTATTTGTGGATTTATCTAAAACAGGTCTCTTGAAAATATTTGGCAATAATTTGTATTTTTTGTCTAACTTAAGAATATTTTTTTTTATTTGTTTTGCATGTAGTAACTTTTTTCAACCACCAGATGGCAGTATGAAATGTTTGAACCGAAGGATGGATAGTGAGGGAGCGAGCAGCGTGTCTCTTTAAGAACAATTGAAGGGAGGCCCCTTGACGTGACATGGGCTGTCTCTCATTACTTTTTTGGGTTCTCAAAATGTCGGATGCTTGGTGTGGCTCAAACTCTTTAGCACAACATTTATCACAAAAAGCTTTTAATTAAAAAAACCAATAAACAAGTTATCAGCTTCTTTTTGCAGCGAAAAACAACTTTTTACACAAAGACACGGGTTTCAACCTTGAATTTTTGAGCTTTGATGAGTTTTTTTCTCAAGGTCGGCCTGTTAGCTTAGTTCATAGCTTAGCTTCTCAGCTTAGCTGCGTTTAACAATCCAAAAACGTGATTATGGACGATAAAAATGCATTTTAAAGAAAAAAGAAATGGAGGGGTCAGTGAAGAACACCGGAGTTGAGCCATTTGTCATCCAGTGTCCAGTAGAAAGCAACACTATGAAACGATAAAGCCGATAAATGAAAATTAGGTCAATAATTTTCATTTAACATGCGATTAATTTATTTATTGTTTATCACGACAGATCTAAATGAGACTAAAGTCTATAAAAGGTTAAATTATGAAAATTTTCAGCATTATTCTGAAGAGTATGCAAATTTTTCTAACCATTCTAATAACCAAAAGTTTTGTTTTGGCATGCACACATAGGTTTACAGACAAAATTTAATTATTCTATTTTACTTTAAAAAAAATAGTTTTGCTGTAACGAGGAAGTGCAGTTTCTCTAAAATCTGTCAAAAATTTGGAAGGAAATTAAAGCTTTTCTAATGTTAATAGGTTCTTATTTTTACAGTTAAGAAAGGCCAATCAAGAAATGATTTATTTATATTTTTTTTACTGAGCACTATTAAAACAAACTTTTAATAAAAAGGACTGGATTCAGAGTTGGAATGCTGCTTTAATGCTTTCTAATTTGACATGTATTCAACGTCTTACCATTACCATTTGTTAAAAATAAAAAAAGCAGCAATCAAGTCCCTGCCCTGCCAATACTTTTATTTTTCAAATAAATTGAGTTTTTTTTCTAAATAAGAAACAACATAAAAAGTTAATTCTAAATAAAATGTTGTTTTCCATTGGAACGAGTAGAAAGATCCATTGTTTCTACTTACCTCTTGGTTTCATTCACCCCTTGACAGAATCTAAGTGCCATCCAGTACTCACAGTATATTTCTCTATAAAAAGTACTGGCAGTGACCTGTGTGGTAGATAAAATCGGACTGATTAAAACTCGATCAATAAATTCTCAAACTGACCTGTTGAAACCTACTCAAAGCTCTTCACGGCGTTCACTTAATTCTTTTGTTGTGCTGGCGGCAGGCATGTAACTGTATGTCATGGTGACATTAATAGACACTCGGAACAGTTAATCCATTCGTTTGCTAAACCCGAGTGGAGTCTGATTCATTTCATTGTGTTTTCCTGTTTGTTTTATGTGTCGGCACCAAAGGTGATGGAAGGTGGTGGGAAAGACAATGCTGCAATCATTTACCAATCCTCCAGGTGCACCTTGGTGTTAGCACAGAGCCTAATTTCGATTGCCCTTTTGAGGCCATTACAGCTGCTAAACCAGCAGCTAATTAACTTCACAGAGCATGCTTCTGGGAATGGGAAGTAGCAGATAGCAACCTTGGATGGTAGAATGTTGTTGTGGTGTTGGTGACTGTTTTTTATTGTGGATCAAGCCACCAAGATGGGGTGCTTGCCAGCACCAACTGAACCAGGCACTTAAGATAGTGGCCTGGTATCCAAGTTGTTCTACAGAAAGCATTGACGGTGGCATGTGTGTGATGTTAGGCGTCTTTTTTTGTGTTTATTGCCCTAGATTTCAAATTGACTGAGCTCCTCCAAGTCAAACAGTTAGCAAGGTGTTTGCAGGACCTCATCATGGGCTTGCTTGTCAAGATTTGACAGATTTTAAGATTGATTTAGTCCATTTTATTTTGTCAGTGGGATGAATCTTTACCCATTTCGTCCTTTCTGGATTGCAGGGGTCACTGGTGCCCATGCCCAGCAATCACTGTGCGAGAGGCGGGGGACACCCTGGACAGGTTGCAAGTCCATCACAGGGACACATGACAAACGAGACAAACAACCATTCGCTCTCTCCAAAAAAAGTTGTCAGGTCTTCTGGACGGTTTCTTTTTCATCCAAAACACTTCCTCAGTCCAAGCATCCACAACAAACTCAGTGTTAAAAGCACTTTTGCAAGTTTTCCCCATCGCACCTCCCTCCGGTGGTGGGCCCCCCTGCCGCCGGTGCATTGGTTGCTCTTGGCATCTGGACTGGGTGATTGGGTGTGTACCAGCCCACCCTGGTGGCTGCCTGCCTGGGTGCCCTGGCTCTGTCGGGCCTCTGTTGGGGGGTGGTATGGACTCGGGGCTCTTTGTCCATGTCCAGATCTACTCTGGAGGGGCGGGTTGCTGGACTGGCCTGGGGGCTCGTCGCTGCAGCCTCCTGGGATTTCTGCATTGTGGTTGCTGGGGGTCTCCCAGAGCTTCCCTCTGCTTCTCTCTGTCGGGGTGCAGTTGTCCCTGTTGGGAGACTCCCGGAGCTCCGGGCTTGGGGGCCACTGTGTGTCTGTGGCTCCGGTCCTCCCTGTGTTACCATCGTGTCCTGTTGGGACGGGTCTGTGGGTCCCCACATTCACTAATGAACATTCTTATGGAGAAATCTTATAGTGACAAGCTGCTCACACAGGTGTTTAGATTCAGATGTTCATCAGATACACACTCAGTTGAGTTGTGGTGACCTCTTGTATCACCATGTACCCTATAAAATACTTTCTAATGATGTTATAAGTATCATTAAACTGTATATGTTGTTTTGTTGTTGGGGTTTCTTGGTTTTGTCTTTTTTTCTTTCCACAGGTCTACAGGCAGACTTCAATGATGTTGTGTGTTCTCGTCATACCTCTCTCCTATACTCCTATCTCCTTCTTTCTCTTTTACCCCTTCTCTCACTTTTCCTTTAGACACGCCTTTTTTCTTATCGTCCAATCAGATGTGGCCCTCTAGACATGCCTTACGTATTTGACTGCAGAGATGCTTACTTGCAATTTTGTGTCATGTCCAATCTTACGTCGAAAACCCGCAAAAGTTCAAGTCTGCGAACGTCGAACCGCAAAGTAGCGAGGGACGACTGTACAACACAGAAGAGCTGAATGTCATAAGATTCCATGTTGTCCATTCAAATTATTGTTTTGTGTGTTGGATATTTGTAATTGGCATGCATTTGTAATTTGGTCAGTGCATTAAAATTTGAAGCCAACTTATGTAAGGAACATTGTTTTGTCATTATATTCAAGCAAGTGTGGGAGTGTTGGCGGCATATGTGTGCACGGTTGGAGAAACAAACATGAGGTGAAATTAATTTAGATTGTGTTAAAGCTGCAACTAAACCCCCCAATGAAATGGATCTCCACTGATTATTCAAATTAAAATGCAAAACATTTCTAAGAAGCTGGACAGTTATTTAATCTTTGCAGTCTCCAATGCAAATGGAAAAAAAATATTCTAAAACGTGATATGCTAGTAGGGGGGTTGACTCAAAAGCCAGAGTCTGACCTCTTAACGAAAGGAGAAAAAAAATGCTGGACAGCTGCCAGCTATAATAATCAGCTATCAAATCTGCTGCGTTCCTCCTGGGCAGGAGGTGAGACGTCTCTGTCAGCCCTGCAGCAGCGCCTGCAAATTTAGATTGGCATATACTGACAGTTTTCACACTCTGAACTTGTCTGTCCTGTAGTGTGAGACTATAATCCATCCGTTCACCTCGGGAATAAAAGACTGAGTGAGGTAGGGGGGCGGAGTCCCAAAGGGAATTTTCCTGAATGAGAAAATGAGAAAAAGGTCATGAATACTACACTTTTTTCCATAAAAGATGCATTTGTAGTAATTTATTTAAAAAAAAAATCCACTTTACCTTTACATAAATTCTGCTGGAATCATTAATATTATTATTTTAAGATAAATGTAAAGTTATGTTTTACAGCAGTGACACTTAAAAGTGTTGACACCTGAGATTAAAACCACTCTGGTCAATAGCGCTATATAAAATCAAACCGTACTACTGATTTAAAGTTATTCTTTTAGATAAAAAAAACTTTTTGTGGCGGCTATGGTAGCTTGGCGTTCAGTGTGGCGGACTCTTAATCCAGGGGTTGAAGATTAATTTTATTTATACAGCGCTAAGTCACCACAGAAGTCATTTCAGGGCACTGAAAATATAAAATTCACGTACATAAAAAAAAAAAAAAAATCAGTAAATGTTGTTTTTCTGAAGAGCAGACTGCTTTGAGTCTTTGTTGCAGTCTCCCGTCATGAGCAAGAATAAAGGCAACAGGAAAAACCTTTTAACAGGAAGAAACCTCCAGCAGAACCTGGCGCTTGACTAGCAGCCTTCTGCTTCAACCGGATGGGTTTGAGAGAACAGGAAAGGAGGAACGGCTACACAATGGCAGGTCCAGAATGGAGGCAAGCAGAATTTTCTCTAGGAGGAAAGACAAAAATCACAGTTTGAGACAGAAATCATTTCAACTGCAATCTGTTTGTGTATAGAGTAGTCCCTCGCTACTTGGCAGCTCATTTATCGTGGACTCGCTTTATCGGGGTTTTTCAAAATAAGATTGAACATGACACAGTTTTGGCTGATTGATGGATGAGCCACATGATCGGCATGGAATTTTTGTGTAAAATAAATTATTTTAAATTATTTATCACCCCTTGCACCTTTGTGCAGCCCACTCTGCAGGATAAACTTCCTGCTGCAGCTGATCAGCTGTTATCCGTGCAGAGTATAGAAGCGGGCGTGGCCAAGAGCGCGTGCAGGTGGCTGCGAGCAGCCGAGGCAGAGAGCTGAAACCAAGACATTCTGAGAACCTTGCAAGTGTGGGAAGGGTATATATATATATATATATATATAT
>JARVGV010000713.1:5140878-5155102 GCA_031762435.1 Hypsolebias longignatus
AAAAGAGTTTGTCGATTGCGTTGAAAGTCCAGCTGACCAGATCCATGACAGTAGTTTTTTTGTTTTGGAAGATGTGTAATAGGAGTTCCGATACACAGAGAGTTAAACAAAGCAAGAGGAGAACAGGAGAGGGATAGGAAGCGAAGACATCTGCCTTACACGTGAGCGAGTGCAGAGTAAACAAAAAAAGAGAGAGGGTGGATTGGAAGAAATTAATTCTGTAGGCAGTGTGCTCTACACTCATAAGTTAAGGTTGAAACATCTACTTTGTAGAACAGGTTTGCATCTGTGTGCTACATGGGTGCATAATCAGTCTGTGGGAGCCAGAATATTTCCTTGGTTATTGATCAATTTGTCACAAAATGACCAACAAATCAACAATTTCTTGCAAGATAAATAAAGTTATATCTTATCCTAAAGCTTTTTTTTTTTTACACCAGACAAACGAGGGTATATTACAATATAGTTTCCGTTCAATCAAACATATGTAAACTTTCTCTTGTTCCGCCTATAACTTTTGATACACTCAAAACAAAGTATTGAAACTTCATACAGATAAATATCATAACTAGATCAAGTGTCTCATACACTTCTCATCACCCTTGCTCTAAGGTATATGTCACAAGTCAAGGTCAAGGTATTAGCTAGTTTCATCTATAGCATCTTTAACTAAACTTGTACCACCACTATATGGCATGTCATGCAACCCTTTCATCACCCCCAGATTCAGTGTCACGGTCACAAATCAAAACCCACGATATGCTGACCAGGAATAAGATTTAGACTGTTCTTTATTTACAATGGGTCAAAATGACAAAATCAGCAGGTGATCAAATTATTATTTCCCCTGCTAAATGTAAGTTCCCTTGTGAATTATAATAATCCCAAAGCATTGTCTAAAACAATCATTTTTGAAGTCATTAAAAATCTAAAGCGTCAGGCGAGCTTTAAGGTGAAAGACTGAGCCAAGATGTTCTTAGCAGGATGTCTATTTTCATCACACCAAAGGATCAAGTGAACGCCTTAAGTTGTCATGGGGACTGGAGGCCAAGTGGCAGCAAGAGTATTGAATTATGAGCCTTTTATCTCAAAACCAACCTGCCTCTACGTTTGCAGTACCTTAATTCAATCACAGACACACAGTGTGGCTCTTTAACTCAGACTCCAAAAGGTTCCTTAATAAGAAAACTATCTGGCTTTGAGCATGCAGGATGAGTGCAATATTAGGTATAATGTGCGCACACTTTTAACATTGCAGCCATGTCAGCCTGAGGCAAAAGTAATATTTAAAAGTAAAAAAAAAAGCTTTCAAGATATAAAGAAACAAAGTGTTTACTGTTGCAATTGTCTGACTTGCTTTTTGTTGTGCTGCCTTTCACTGTGAGTGAGTCCTAACCTGCTTTTCTGTTCTACTTAATCTTTACTCGTGCCAGAGGAGCTCAACAACAATACGCGTTTTACCCCCTTCGGCAAAGATGATCACATTTTAAATAAATATCCACTCACGCAAGATAAAAAGACAGAAGTTAAAAAAATAATAATAATAAAATGAAGCATGAAGTGAATTCACAAGTCATGCAAACTTTAAAAAGCATTGTCTTTCGAAGAATTTCCTGTCTCGTGTTTACAGGAATCAGCTGATGTGTTTTATAGCATTTTGTATGTATATTAGGAAAAAATAGGGATTCACAGGAAGCAACATTACAGTTTAGTTTTTGTTGATCTCGTTCCAGTTGCTTTACTTCTGGACTTTTATGTTTTTGGTGACATTCCAAATACAGTAATTCCACGTATATCATGGGGTATCTGTACCCAGCTCCCTGCCTCTTCTGCTGTTTACCACCTGCAAGTGCTCTTGGCCACGCCCACTTTTCTGCTCTGCACAGAGAACAGCTGATCAGATGCAACATGATGCTTATCCTGCAGTATCAGGTGCTAAATAATTTTAAATAATTAATTTTGGATAAAAAATTCCAAGCCAATTGTACAGCTCATTCACCAATCAGCCAGAAGTGTGTCATGTCCAATCTTATTTTGAAAAACCGCAATACATCGAGTCCACAATAAACGAACCGCGAAGTAACGAGGAGCTACTGGAGCGGTAAGTAAAAATTGTAACTAAGCCATACTTTTACAATTATGGAAGATAAAATAATAATAAAATAAAATGAACATCATACATATACATATATATGTATGATGGTGGCCATCTTGAATTTTGACATGGCAAAACAATCATTTTCTAGGCTTTGCAACCAAAATATAAAATAAAAGGTTCATGTTATAGCTATTAAATACTTTTTTTTACCATGCTGTCAACCACTTTATTGCTTTTTTGTTCCTCCAAAATATGAACTATTCCTGAAAGGATTTCAGAGTTTTGCAAAGTGTTGTTCTGTCGGCATATAGAATAAAAGTAAATAAATAACTGACAATCGATCTGCATGGTGGTCACCTCTTGTAAGGTCAAACCTTGGGTGCAGTGTCAACTCATGCACAAAGTCCTCAGCTAAATCCTGAAAGAGCCTTTTTGCCCTGTGGAGGTAACTGGATTTGCCTCCATTTCAGCTAATCCTATCTTAAAGGCTAAAGGGACTGTCAAAAAGCAACACTGGGATATCAAGCCAAAAGTAATTCCCTGTGCACTATTTATACTCTGCAAACACCATATGAAGGTAAAATCATCTCCACCTCAATAAATGAATAAAACAACGCATCAGGTGTATTCTTCTTCATTACCACTTATTAGAACATTTTCTGTGTGCACGTTTGCTCTGCTTTCACTGTGCACCACAGATGGATGAATTTAACGTGAATGCCCTCTCTCTCCTCAAAGTGAAGGATTGAGGTTATAACCTGGACCGCCGCTACATGTGCCACTGAAGGAAGGATCATTGGGTGAACTAAACTGTTAAATTGCAGCCAGGTCCGAGATCCAGCCTGGCCTTATCAGCATTTTGGGCAGTGCAGGTCACCAGATTTGCTAGAGAAATTGAACCTGTTAATTTTCTCCAAAACGTAAAGAACCTTTGCCTAGAACTGATGTTAAAATCGTCTCAAAGCAGTGCATGTGCTGCTTCTGATAGTATTTTTCTGGCATGCGGCTGGAAAAAGATTTAATGATAAAATGATATTCGAGGGGAGAAAAAAAAGGTGGTTCAATTTATCGGACTTGAAGCATGATCCACTGAGCTGCAGTCCAAAGTCATTTCTGTCTTCTTGGGCTTTCGCTCGATGGTAGCAGCAGCAGTTGACAGTGACGGATTGAGGCTGTGACCCGTTGATGGACTTCCACTGCAACTGTCTGGGGGGTCCGCCACTGAAGCAAAGCTATTTGATTTCAGTTCTGGTCAAAGACAGAGTCACACTGGGTTTGGTTCTTTGGATGGCAGGAAATTCAAATAAATTTGGGGCCATGTAAGACGTCTGACTCCAAACACTGCAAGACAGACGTGCCTTCCTGTTTGACAGCTCAATTATTGGAAAACAACACTCCGAATCGTTCAAGGAAACAATTAAAGGCAGAAATTGAGTGTGCTGACTGATTGCATTGTTTTCTTAAAAAAAAAAAAAAAAAAAGATCAAAAAGTCCTGAACCTCCAACAGATGTTTGGCTCTACACATCGTCATCTTACCGATCAAAGATGTTTTACAAAGGACATTGAAGTTATATTAGTTGTACGACTTTGTCTTTAGACTGTCATTTTCGATTGAGGCTATTCACTTTAAACACAGAAGCTACATAGATGTTGTCTTTTAGCCTATAGGCTAATCCAACGTCGATCTTTACAGGAGCAGCAAAAGGACAGATGTTGCTCCAAGTGGAATTGTACCCACATTTAACACATTGCTGTATGTGCTTAAAAGAGGCAATAAATAAATAAATACATAAATAAAACTGTAGGCTGATACATTCTGAGTTTGAGTTCTGAATTGGTTTACTCAGGGAGGGATTATGGGTAAAATTTATGTTCATTGTTAATCATGTCGATAAGCTGTTTAGCATTGTTCTTTTAGTGATTAGTCTTTTTTTTTTTTTTTTTTTTGTTAGCTCCCTAGCTTATGTGTTCATTATGTGTTATTTTGTACAGGTAGTCCTCGGGTTACGTCACCCCCCGGCTTACGGCATTTCAGACTTACAGCCGCCTCCCCAGTGACGTCATCACACCTCACGTTGACATTTTTATGCAGCATTTTGTTTTTTTTATTTTTATTTTATTTTTTTTATTTATTTAGGGTATTGTGTTAGCTAACTGCTTGGAAATACAGCAAAACGGCATTCTAAGTACGCTGTTGTTGAGTTACATTGAAAAAAACGTGTTTAAAATGCCGTTACCGTTCACCATGTGCTTTTAATTCCGGGTTACGTTCAAATCGGTATACGACCGGGCCGTTGTAACGGAACTCGAACATAAACCGAGGACTACCTGTATTAGGCCATACATGATTGAGGGAGGTAATTGTCATGACCCGTGGGGTTCGCTCTGCCTGTGTTGAACAGTGAAATAAAGTCTGTAAAACGCCGTTTGGTGGTTGATTCTTGATTTGCAAGAGCTGTTCATTTATCTCAGTAGCTGTGTGCTGCCACTCGTTTTACATTATGAACACCTGTGTCTTCTATGCGAGCACGGCTTATGTGTGCAATTTTTAAAAATGTATTTAGTGTGCATGGCTTATATTCAAAAATTATGGTAGTAGTTAGTTTTGTCTGTTTTGTGCATCACTAAAATTGGTTCGTACTGCAACCAGGCATAGCTATGTCAGTTCCGCCTGCTATATATTGTGACTTAGGGGGAAAAATAATAATATTGATTCCCGTAGCACCCCACTGGCCTCAACCCCCATAGTTTGATAAATACTGTGTTAGAGCTTGAAATATGTGATGGGCGTTACTTTCAGCTTCCACTGCACCGAATTAGACTTCAACTGTAAAACTGATTGACATATACAGTAGCCATTTCTGTGTCATCTGAGGTTGATTGGACATGGCGTCCATCTTGAATTTGGTTGACTCCATACAATAAGCAGCTGTTCGTGCTGATTATTTTCTGAGAGTTTCATTAAAACCGCTCCAGTGGTCCATGAGAGATCTTCTTCCAACAAACGTAACACACAGAGGTAAAACATTGTCACCCACTGCCAAAAGGCAAGAGCAGGCAATAACTTTAAACATTGAATGCCATGTGAAGAAAGAAATAATGAAACTGTTTAGGTGCTTACATACAGGCCTGCACCATGCCCTCCCAACCTCCCCCTTCCAATCACCAAGCCTTGCACTCACATTTCATCTCCAGACAAACTGTTTGGTCTCCAAAAGGCTTTCGGAGAGATTACATATCTTTCTTTTCATAAAGATGCCATTAGTGTCTGGGGAGTAATGGAAGCCACTAATTTGATCGTCTGACCCTAAGCTATTCATCAGTGCTGAGGGAGGAGAAGAATAGATGATGCAGGAGATCACATTATAATTTGGCTACAGGATCCAGTCGTCTAATGACGGCATTAACTCAGGCAGCTGCAAAGAAAATGTTTGGAGATGTGTGTGCGGTGCGGTGGTGGGGCGGAGGCAAAAGGCCGGAATGTGGCACGCAAATCAGTCTGATCATCCAACTTCTCAGCGGGGAGAAAATATAATATTCACACAGTTCCATAAACAGACAGACATCCTTGTCATTCTTTTTCTTGGCCCTCGAGCAGCTCTTAAAAGTCACAATAAAAAATATAATTGTTTTTTTTTTTCCAGAGGATGGGCTGAGGATAGCAAAGCTGAATTATTATTTCCCTTTTTTTTTCTTCTTCTTATGGCTGTCGTATACATCAAGGTTATCCCCTTTTTTAAATTAAAAACAACAGAAGGCTGGAGATGGGTTTTAATAAGGTAGACAATGTTAACACTAAGGTAAATTGTTTGCACAGGAGCTCTCACGGAGAGGTCAGGCTGATGAAGTGGTTACAAATCTGGACACGCTTTTCAGCAAATAAATGAATAATTGAGGGCAGTTATCTAGTCCGCCACCTCCCGCACCCTGCTCCTCCCTCGTTTGCATTCTCGGGATACTTTTGTGGCATAAAGGCGGAAACGGAACGGGCATGCAAATGAGTGGAGCGTGGCGGTGGGTGGTAGACAGGAGACAATGTCAAGACTTTAGAGAAAGACACGTCAAGCTTGAGTGTGAAGTGGACCCTTTGATTTTTGAGAGTACTTTACACAAGACTGTTCCAATGAGTTGGTCATTCTATTGATGAACGCCGGAATATTTTTGTTTGTACAGGTGCATCTTGAAACGTTAGAACATTGTGAAAGAGTTCAGTAATTTTTGTCAATCATGTCAGAAAGTGAAACATAATTTATTAACATTATTATTATTTGATCTTTATCTATACAGGTTAGTTCCCATTGAGCCTCAGACATTTACAAGAGAGACCTGTTGCGTACAAAATACAGGCAGATGAGAAGAAGAGAACATGAGGATGGAGGAAGCCAAAAAAAAGAGTCTCACATCATTTCCTGGCCGGTACACAGTTAGGCCTGTCACAATGACAAATTTTGCTGGGCAATTAATTGTCACATTAATTATTGCGATAAACGATAATATTGATTTGAATTTGACAATAAACAGTAATGTCAAATTTAAGATTGTTTTGTTTTGTGTGTAGTACCTTTTTCAACCACCAAATGGCAGTATAAAACAGTTTGAACCAAAGGATGGATAGTAAAGAGCAACATGTCTTTAAGAAAAATGGGAGGGGGGCCCCTTGACGTGACATGGGCTGTCTCTCAGACTCTGTTCTCTGTCTGCTTTCAAGTTCTGCTGGTACACTCAATGGCAAATCCCAACAGCCAGATTAGTGGACATTCCACCCAGTTCATGCTCAATTTAGCATTCTCCAAGATTGAACCCTTCATGCTGGTGAGTTCCAGGAGCCACAAGTGGCCTACAATTCTCAGAAATTGCGTCCAGCTTGCGGTTGAGCTCAGTAAGCATATGAGTTTGAGAGCTCGAAGCTCGAATTAATCCTTTACATAAGGCTGGCAGCTTTACCATGGCCGAAACTGCTGCAGATGTCTCCTAATTTGTCTATATCCAAGGTATCCACCGATGCCAAAAAGCAGAAACCCTGTTATCATAAACCCAATAATGTGCACATCTTCTACATCCTCCACAGACAGCACAGATAGGCACGTCATCTTCCACTCAATCCAGGAATCAATGACATACCCAGTTGTGATGGTCCATTCAGGGCATGAGGAGTCTCCAGCTCCCTGTTGTCTGGTGGAAAAAAAATCAGTTGCAACGAGGGACCAGCTGACCAGATTCATAATAATTTAAGATTCAGAAAATGAGTAAAGAGAGGCTCTGAGGTTGACAGGACAAAATACCACAAAGCAGGAGGGAGGGAGGGTAAGAGTGACCGTCTTCATTTAAGATGAATGAGTACTCATAGAGTACATTTCAAGCCGCCTTGTAATTTTGATGATTATGGCTTAAAATTAATGAAAACCCTAAATTGTGTCAGAAAATTAGCCAGCTTATGGTACCTTTGGCAGTGTGGGCCGGTGTCAAGTCCTACTGAAAAATGAAATAAGCATCTCCATAAAGCTCGTCAGCAGAAGGAAAATTGAAAAGCTCTAAAATGTCTTCCCACAGTCCAACAACATGCATAAAGATAATGGATAGATGGATGGATGGAACTTGCTTTTGCATGAACTATATTGAAATGTTTGGTGCTGTTGCTTTACAACAGCAGTTTGGCAGATCCATTTTTTAATGCACTGTTTTCATTGATGGTACCCAATTACAGCTCTAGATGTGTCCTAGTTCAATAAGACCAGAGCATAGCACTCACAGATGCCTCAGATACTTGTGCAGCAGTCTGTCATTGTAAGCAGCCTCCACTGCCCATTGCCATCTACGCGTGATGAATCTTCACCCATTCAACGAATCAGTGGAAAGAGTGTTCACATACTCTTGACCCTGACGAGCCAGAACCCCGTTTCTGTCAGCATGCTCTTTCCTCATTTGAACCTTGAAGACCTGCAGCAGAAAGGCGAAGCGCGACTGATGGATGCTCGGCACAGACAGAGTTATGTTGTGTGGCGCTTCCAGGCAATAGAGACGAGCTTTAAATGATCTAGTACGCAGGGGTTTGTAATCTCACTGATCAAATTTGCTGGGAATCCTCTCCCCCACTGCCATCTATATATGGAGGAGTAATGGAGTCTACCATAAGTGAACGCAAGAGCTCTACTCTGTCAAGATCTTTAACCAAGTCACCTCCCAGGATACAGACCTCCAACTAGCCGTGAAAGGCAAAGAATGAGGCACCCACACCAAGAAACGACTCGTACATAAAACTTGTTAGAGTCAAATCATTTTCATGGATTTGGATTTAGTTATTTCAAAGCAAAACATTTTCAACAGATGCGTGTGTGCCGCTGTTCTTCGTCTTGAATCTATTTTGTTAGCTAAAGTCTAATTTAAAACTTAATATTCTTTCAAGTAACAAATTAGATAAACTATGCAAAACCCCAAGCAGATTGCACGTTACTGATCCATAAAAGCTCCCATGGCTGTCACTGTTTTAGACATTTAAAAAAATATATTTCATAAGGAATACTATTAAACCCTACTGTTCTGGCTGGAGGGCAAAATCCGCAGTCGTGTTCAGTGCAAATATAAAGTGAAAGCAGACGAGAGGAAAGTAATCCTAACTGCACTATCTCAAAGTGAAGTATGGAATAAAGTTCTATGTCCTCACTAATAGCATAATCCCAAAATATGTCTGTTTCTTCCTATTTTTAATTTGTTCAAATGTATTCTATCTTTCATTTTAGATCTCAAGCATATTGTAAATTTAGATGAACCACTAAAACTTTATTATTATTTCTGATCCATCTCAAAACTCTTGCAATATGTTCCGGTAATGGGGATTTCAATTGCTGAAATGTTGCGCTGTTGTCCAAAACTTGTGCATAGGTCATCATTCAAGTCATTTTTCAATCCAGACTTTATATTATGCAAATTGTGGCTTGACGTAACAGATTCTGCTTTGTTGAAATGTTTTGCCTTTTATCCAAAAGACTTCTTCAGTCTGAAACCCCTTCAAGAAACTCTTATTCCTTGTCATATTGGACCAACCAGTTTGCTTCTGACAGCCAGAGCTAGTTGTTCACATGCAAAAGGAGGACCATCAGCTCAACGATTGGTTGCTAAAGCCCTAACAATGTCAGAATGGACCAACCAGTTGGATCTGATTTAACCTTAGATTTTTTTTTAATCTAGATTTTTTGGGCAACACGGTGGCGCAAATGGTAGAGGTGCTGCCTCTCAGAGACCAGGTTACCCTGACTCAAATCCTGGTCCGGGGGCCTTTGTAGGTGGAGTTTGGATGCTCTCTCCGTGCATGCATAGGTTTTCTTTGGGTGCTCCAGTTTCCTTTCCTGCCACAGACGAAAAACATGCATCTTAGACCGACTGGTAACTCTAAATTGTCCTCTAATTTTTTTTACCCCCCTCTTTCTTTTGACATATAAAATAAAGACAATCCAATGAATTTGTGTATAATGTTCATACATGTACCCCTTTGTATATTGCCAATTATTCTAATTAGATACTTAGCAAATGCACAGTTCTCCGGAGAGGTTTCTGGAGTGACCAACAAAGAAGTGCACCAGGAGACATTGCTTCCATTCTATCCTTAACATTCTCTAAAAATGCTTGCAGGGGAAGAACTTGCTTTGTACGGCAAGTAAGACATTGGCGGATTAGGCTATGAAGCTATTCTGTGGTTGAGAGGTCCTCAGATGTGGGACACGCTCACCAAATCCTGAAACATTGCTACTGACATTTCATAAGCCTGCCAGCAAACAATGTGGAAATCTGTTAATGTGATGTACAAAATGTGGATGGCGTCCAACCAGCTGTCAGCTGAAGATGGTGCTCTTTGTTTCCTCTACAAACATGCATGTGGAAATTTGTACTGTATTAAAGGATTGCACTGGGAGGCAAACGTTCATCTGTTTGTGTACAATTCAATATTTACCTGTTGTTTGAAATTAATTTAAAGATGTATAAATAGAAAGAAGCAAAGTGAACCAGAGAAAGTGCATTTCCTGCAAAGATGCAATGTGAAAGCATTTTTTTTCTGAACTAGGCTGAAAAAAAGTTGAAACAAATATAAAAAATGTGGAATTATATTATCACAAAAACAGCTAAATAGTAGTTTAACAACAGAAACTAGCAAATACAAGCTGAAAGGAAGCTGAAATTAATCTGAAAGTAGCAAAAATTACCACAAAAATCTTTAATTTATCTGAAAACAGCTCAAATAAGCTAAAAATGTTCACAAGCTAGCTAAAATAATAGACCAAGCTTAACGTACCTGAAGAAAGCAGAAAGAACATTTGCCCAATGAGGCGGACCAAAGCAGAAATTAGCACAAAAAAGTGGAAATTATCTGAAAAAAAGCAGAAATGAGCAAATAAATAAATAAATAAATAAATAAAAGCTGAAAAGTAGCTTAAAAACAGAAAGAAGCTTGCCAGAAGAACGTGAAAGGATTTTGCAGAATTGGATTGAAAAATGTTTAAATGAGTGCAAAAAGTGTGGAATTAGCCAAATAAGCTAAAATTTGCATAAACAGCAAAAAAAAAAAAATAAATAAATAAATAAAACTGGCATGTCTGAAATTAGCAAATAAATAAATAAAGCTGAAAGGAGCATAACAAATTGAAATTGGCATAAATAAGTTACTTAAGCTGAAAGTAGCAGGAATTAGCAATAGCAAATTTGAATTTATCTGAAAAGAGTTTAAATTGGCTAAAGACATGCTAAAAATGTAGCGGAAAAGATGGAAAAAGATTAATGTAAAAAAGCAGAAAAAAACACATTTGGCTGATTAGGCTTAAAGAAGCAGAAATGTACACAAAAAGTGGAATTGATCTGAAAAAAAGCTGAAATCCCCCCCACCAGGCAGGAGCCACAGCTTCCACAGATGTCCATCTTGGAAATCTGAGGAGGATTTTAAATGCACCCTGATAAACTGTTTGCAGTTTCTTCATTATAGCTTTACTGTTTTTACACCAGATGTGAGCCATATAAAAGGAGATGCAATAAGTTCGACAAAGGGACACTTTAACCTCATCTGTACATGCCAACATATTAGCTTGCGTGCACTATGTGCAACACTGTTGCTTCACATCATCATCATCACAAACATCACATCATATCTTAACATTTTAGTTTTTTCCTGTCTTTCCTCCTATAGAAAGACCTGCTCACCTTCATCCTGGACCTGCCATTCTGTGTCCGTTTCTCCTTCCTGTCCTCTCAAACCCAACCAGTCCAATCAGGTGCCGCCTGTGCCAAGTCTGATTCTGCTGGAGGTTTCTTCCTGCTAAAAGGGAGTTTTTCCTTTCCACTGTTGCCTTTGCGCTTGCTCAGGATGGAAGAGTGAGATGAAATGAAGACTCAACACAATCTGCTGACTTGCCTCCTTCCTTCCTTGGATACCTAACTTCCCCAATTGGCAATTATAACGTATGTGAACGGTTTTGTTCAGTGCCTTGAAAGAACTTCTGTTGTGACTTGGCGCTATACAAATGAACTGAATTGAATTGAATTGAATGAAACAAAGACCATTTAGTTGTACAGTACCAAGAAAAAACAGTATCTAAATCTAGCTTTTCTTCTACTGCGGAGGAAGATGATGATATAATACATGAATAGCATCTCTCGTTTTCTCCAACAAACAGTCTTTAACTCTGTCACACTTGTCACTGACCCTAAAAGCCAGAGCCAGGCTTGAAATGTATTAAATGATGCATTCCACTCCTAATGATACTATTCAAGGGTCCAACGAAGGCTTCCTGTGGAACCTAATGGCTGTTTGCTGCTTTCTTCGCTTTCTTTTCCAGTGAAGTTTGCAATGTTTTGTATTTAATGAGGCATATTCTATCAGAAAAGGTGGCTTTAACCTGCAGAGGTGTTGGTATGCAATGTAAGAAAAATAGCAAAAGTCTAACAGGAATAAATGTGTTCAGATCTTAAGCCCCAAATATGCAGAGAAGCATGTTTCATACTAGTTGCCATTGAATTAATGAGGGTAACTTATTCCATTTTTAGGTCATCTGCTCAAATAGACTGGAATGTGTCCTATTTAGCTAACAAGAATAAATGTCACAAGTTCAAGGTAAATTAAAGCAGGTGAACATATTCTAAGAGGTGATGCTTTGTGAAAAGTTCATGAATTGTTAAGACATATTCTGTTAAACTTACATTTTGTGTGTAGTAATCCACAAGGCAAGGATCATTGGAAAAATTAATAGTACGATAACGGTACGTTTGCTTCTGGCAGTGTGTGTATTATAGCTTCTCCAACAAAACCCTGTCCTTCACCTTGGCTCTGTGTATGAGCTGAAAAACCAACACAATTTCCTGTCTTTTATGAGGTTGAGGCAAACAATTTGAGACCTCCTCAACCTGTGCTGTCTGTTTTACCGCTTCCCCACATGGAATAAAACAAGCCCTCTTGTATGCATGCTTAATGCTAACTCTTGACTCAAGCTGTATCCATTTTCTCCTCTTGAACAGAACGTTACCGTCAAAGACTTTCCCACCAGTCCTTTTCCTTCTTAAACAGCGCCAGCATTGTTCCATCCTTTTTGTTATGCACTACAAAGAACCCGAACCATAATTCTTGTTCTTTTTCTTTTGCTGCATTACCACAAACACTCAAATATGCAAAATTAATTATCTAATTAGTAAACGGCTCTAACTGTTAATGCAAATCCCATTTTAGATTGCATAGTTTAATGACAAGGACTTGAGCTTTAATCAAGCAACCAGTTTTATCTATGGATAAATAATCCACAGCCTAATGACGAAACCCCAGGGGATAAAGTAAAGATGTCAAATGATTGCTGTTGAGAGCAGTACTCTGGATTATCTAGCTCATGGGCTCTTTCAGGCAAATCTTTGTCAGAAATCAACTGAAACGTTGCAAAGGAGAAATCAAAATATCCCCAGCCCTTTCAGAAAATGGGCTGTTAAACTGAGAAAGTTAGTAACGTCAAAATTGAGCGAGGAGAGCAAATGCTGTATGTGAACAAAAGTATACTGTCATTCAGTAAACCCAGGGCTTAATTTGAGCTGGATCCTGTTGGAAAAAGATCCAGGAACTCTCTTATCCACCTAATGTGAGTTTAAAAAATTCTCAGTGAGAAGACAGGGTGCAGGAGAACCCTCGTGCCCTGAAGGGACACATGCAGCTGGATGTATCATGGATTCCTGGAGTGAATGGAAGATGATGTGCTGTCCGTATCGTCCGTTGAAGATGTTGAAGATGCATTGGGGACACATTAGAGGGCCCTGAAGAATCCAAAGTGGCTAAATTAGTTCTCATTGACGCAGTTGCTTGACAAAATCACAAAGTTCTCAGAGCACCCCTTCTTGACACAAGACCCGGGCAGAACTTTTTCTCAGAGGCACATTGGCGTCAGAAGCATTTGGAAGGTGAGGGTGACACACTGATGACGGGGGCCTGGTGGTCCTCCCCCAGAAAATTTAAAAAAGTAGATGCCATTTCCTACATTCTGGTGTATTTTAACGGGTTGTTAAACATCTACGTTTACTTACATAAGTAAATGCTTGATCCAATAACTATTTTAGAGCGCATGGCACAACAAGAAGTAGCCTGACCAACAGTTCTCCTTATGTGAATAGAGCATGCTCTGCTGCTCTCACATGCATCCTAACTCGACCATTGCCAGCACTAATATAGTGCTAAGCTAACTGCACGTAATACAGACGCATTAGCTAAGATGCTACATACATAGCACTCCAATTGTCTCATGCAAAAAATCCCCCGTCCAAAGAGTTTAGCAAACCCACAATAGAAGTACCTTCCCCTCCTCCCCCCACCCCATTGACGAAAAAAACTCAAAGAGATGAGCATCCTGCCAAGCCAAGTGACCAAGTAGAAACATTGCATGCAGTGTGGTGAGATGTTTTAGGTAACCAGGAAAAACCAGAGTGGACTTCTAGTAGTTTGACTATTCTCCTATTTATGAAGTAGAATTGATTAGTTCACTTAGCAATAGAAACAGCGCTGGGTGAACCAATATTTTATAGTAAGTGTGTGTGTGGGGGGGGGGGGGAGTATTTTTATTTTTTTATGTGAGGGGGACATGTCCCCTTCACATATAAGTTTTGCGACATCAATG
>JARVGV010000713.1:5171600-5182199 GCA_031762435.1 Hypsolebias longignatus
GTTAGAAATGCAGCTGCCAGGAAAAAGACAAAGAGGAGATGTATGGATGCAGTTAGAGAGGACATGAAGGTAGTTGGGGTGAGGACAGAGTGAGGTGGAGGAGGATGAATCGATGTGGCGACGCCTGAAGAGGGAAAAGCCGAAAGAAGAAGAAGTTTGCACTATGCATGTTTTGCAATTAGCTTCCTGTTCTTGTGTTTTACAAACTCCTGCTGGTCAACAATCTAAGGCCCTGTTTTGCATAAACCCACATTTTTTTTAAATGAATAAGAAATGCCAACTCTGAACTTTTTTATTGTCATTATTATTATTATTTTGTGATACGGTGCTAAAGTCTTACATGCACTAATTGTCCGCTCTTTTCATTGCAACTTGTTTTAAGACATAATATTAGGGATTTAAATTGACACATTTTCAAAATGAGTGGGGCCAGTGGGTGCTTGATGGAAGGCTTTTTTTTTTTTTTTTTTTTAAACTACATTAGAAACCCAATTAAAGTAATCTGATTTATTTTCCTTCTATATAATGTCTCTGCAAAGCAGATGGGATACAAGCACTATTAATATTCTAGCTGTACAGAAAGCTTAGCTTAGTTCTGTGTTTGGATGCTCACACTTTTAATTACAATTATAAAGCAATCTGTTTTTATCATAACGTAATTGTTCATCAGTGTCAGTGATCGCCTACAGTTAATATTGTGTCAAGAAAATATTTAAATATGATTTCAACTAACTTCAATGCAATGAGTCATTTTCATAAGATGCCTTCAGGGTGGCACGTTGGTAGAGTTGTTGCCCCTGAGTGAGAAGGTTGCCAGATTGACTCCGGGTCAGGGACCTTTCTGGGTGGAGCTTGCATGTTCTCTCCGTGCATGCGTGGGTTTTCTCTGGGTACTCACTGCTCGTTGAGAACTCTGATAGCTACAAGGATGAATTAATTTTAACGTTGTGCTGCTGCTGCAGGCATCAACAGCGCCTTTTATATCAGCTAGGTATTTTAATGTAATGGCCGATGTCCGATATTTAAATTTAACGCTAATACTGGCCGATACCGATACTATGCAGATAATATTGTGCATCCATAATTATTTCCCCTCATTTGTTCGTTTAAATTTTAAACTGATGGTCATAAACCCTGATAACTCCACTGGATCTTCCCCATTTGAATGGGATTCTTCTGGTCAACCAATTAAGTGATGCACTCATCCCTTGTTGCTCGTTATCACATCCATTTAGATCATGAGCCAGTGAGAGTGAAGGTAGATGCAGAGGTTAAAGTCAAATGTGTGGCTTGCTACAGTCAAAGCACCTGTTAAGCTCTTGTGTAACACAAACTAGAATATATTATTGATACCTTGCATTATCAATAGTTTTAACTTGGATTTTTGTTGTGTGTTTATTTTAAAGGAAGCAAAATTTACCATTTATGTTTGTTTGCTATACCATCTGCAAAAGCTGTGAAATTTTAACCTTTTAGCTCTATTGGACATAAAAATAATGGGTTTTTTTTTAATACAAAGAAACATGGTGAGAACACCGTTGTGGGTCTTTAGAGGCAGTCGTCATGCTTTCTGTTACCTCAGAAGGCCTTAAATATTTGCTTTACTGCCATTATTGCCTTTCATTCACAACAAAGAACAGAGCTATGTGGCACTGAATCAATACCTTCTCTGCTATCTGGTAAGAAAAAGTCATTTTGAAAAGGGTGCCTGTCACAAAATTGCTGGTCTTTTTTATGTCTGTAAAGTAATGAGTACTGTTGGTCAAAATTCTTAACAATTACTGTGAAATATAGTGCATTAAGAACCAAACATCCCATTCTTGTATGACAAAGCATAAAGAAGCGTAGGTCTCATTAGCCATGGTTCCATTAAATATGTTGCAAAGAACTCATGAGAAGAGAAAACTCAGTAGCTCTAAGATGTACACCGCAAAATTAACCAAGCATAGCAGAACTGAAATGTCAAGTCAACTTTATTCATAAAGATCATTTAAAAACAGCAGCGGTTACCAAATTTAACGGTGAAAATCAAGATTGTTCCGAAGTTTAGGGCCCATGACTGAAAAAGCCAGATCTCTAACCAAAAGCAGCTGGTCGGATGATCTCGACACCCGAGCAGGAACATATGGTCCCAGTAGGTCAGAGGTACGAGGGTGCAATGCCATTTAGGCACTTAAAGGTCAACAGGAGAATTTTAAAATAATTTCTGATATGAAGAGGGATCCAGTGAAGGGAGGACAAAACTGGTGAAATGATCAAACCTATGGGTTCCTGTTGAACTTAGCTGCAGCATTTTGGACAAGCTGGAGATGTACAAGGGAGATCTGACTGGCCCCAACATAAAGTGTATTACAGTAGTCTGGTTAGGTTGTAATGAAGGCGTGGACTATTTTTTTCAAGGTCAGATCTCGTCAACACTGACCTAAGCTTAGCTATCTGCCTTAACTATAATTTTTTTTTTTTAAAAAGGCAAGCGTGCTCTCTGCATCGTTATGTGTCTGTTTGGTCGCTGGTTTGTTATGTTGCAAGCACGGGGTCTTTCTGTGTGGAGTTTGAATGTTCTTGCATGGGTTTTCTCCAGGTACTCCAGTTACCTCCCAGGACCCATAACATGCATGTTAGGCTGCTTTCAGGCGCATGCCTCCCTTGCAAAAGAGCAAAACGAGGTGATCTTAATTAGATTTGCCTGGTTAGACTAAAAACAAAAAGAAAAAAGAATGATGAACATAAAATGACTGGATAGTTGCTCATTCTCTATCTGGATGTCATTCGAGTGATGTGTTTCAGATGTGTCTCACAAGGAAGGGACCTTGGGCCAGAACCAGGGTTCGAAGGAGATACTTAATCATACGTTTAGCCCCCCTCCAGGTGATTCCACTGGATTAGCTGGAGAAGGTATCGGTTCACTGCTTCACCTTTACAAATTCCAAATCTTCTACATTGTTCACTCTGTAGGTTTGCACCTTATTTGTTAACACAACTAGCTCAGATAGATTGAGTAGTAAACTTTTTGTACAGTGTACTAAGACAATACGATCTGGCAGCTTCTTGTGAGTTCTACCTGGGGTGGTTTGGATGCAGCTAGCTATAAAAATAAGTGTGCTTGAATAATGTTGAATGACGACATTATCATTTCTTGGCTTTCTCCTTTGAGCGCTGTCTGACCTTCACATCAACACTGTAAAAAAAATCCAAATCTTTCTCTTTGTTGACATTGAGCATGACTTGCAGCACATTGTTCAGTCCAAATAAATAGCATTTCATGATGATGGCTCACCACCATCACCTTTTGACTCTTGCTGAAGGGTGTGAGCCAATAGAGTTCCAACATCGAGGGGGCTTTTGTCAATTTAAGCTGTTGGGAATGTTTCGTCTAACGGTATGAGTCAGGAGCTCTTTGATAAGTCCTTGAATGACCTGAAAGAGTGGCTAATGTGATGAATACATGGCAGTTACCGCAGGGAGGATTTGTCTTCTTTTTTTTTTCCCATAATGACGGCAGCATTCATGGCAATCTATTCAAGGCCTTTCAGTTCAATGCCTTGATTATGCTTTATTCTAAATCTGCTAAATGCCTCGATTAATACGGAACCCATTCTGTTGTCAAATGATAATTTTGCTAAATAATCAAGATTCCTGTTAAGAAACATAAATGCAAATCTGATCACTCTGAATATGTTAAATTTGGATCAGATATGCATGTCTTCGTAATTATCTGGTTGTGTTTGGAAAGCAAGTTAAATCTCCTTGATGTCTTGAGTCATTGTAAGGACTTAACTTAAATAAAACATGCATGCATGCAAGGCTTACCTTGCAACACTTGTTACTTTAGAATTCTTTGAAATTTGGAGTAAACCTAACATTTATACTTTTTTTGTTGTAGTGAAAGACTGTTTGGGAGAGGGTAGCACATCCTACATCTGTGTGCTGAATTAAAACCATCTACCCCCCCCCCCCAAAAAAAAAAAAAGACATGGTCAATAGGCTTGATTGCTGTTAAAAGTGAACAATTAGGCCTGTCGCGATAAACGATAAATCAATTAATCGCATTATGAATGAAAATTATCTACCTCATTTTCATTTACTGACTATCGTTTCTTCTTGTCTCTTTCTACTGAAGACACAGCCCATGTCATGTCAAGGGCCCTCCCTCCCATTTTTCATGGAGACACTGCGCAACTATCCATCTTTTGGTTTAAATAGTCTTATAGTTTCACAATAATTTCTGAGAAAATTAATCGCCCAGCAAAATTTGTTATTGTTTCAGACCTATGAGCAATTTTCAGAACTTTATCTTATTTACCACTTTGAGTAGATTGTAGAATTTCATCTTTGCCTAAAATGTCACGTGTTATTGTTTTCCATTTTAAATGTCCCATTCCTTGCTTTCTACTGTATATGTGGACTAGTGGAGTCTATTCCTTAGGGGGCACTATTCTGCATGCTTTGGATATGTGTTCACTTCAACACACAATTCTAATGAACAGAAGCGAATGGCATGCTGAGGAGGCAACGCAGGTGTGCTGAAGCATGGAAACAACTAAAACATGGAGGGCAGTAGCCACCAAGGGCTATTTGTGAACTGATGATGCAAGTGGCTAGTTCACTTGTCAGAAACAGAGCCTGTTGATGATGAAGCTAACTAAATGATGTAAAGACAAAAAAAGGGCCTGTCTTGTGTAGTACTTTATCACTTGTCTTAATTACTAGTCTCCTACTAAGACACAAACTGACATTTGGTCAGGCGTCCCCACATTAGTTTTCAATCTGAATGACAGCTTTGCTGGATATTTATAGTTTAGCAGTGTAACATTATGTGACACATTGTGATTTCTGGTTTGTCAGGTTTTTTATTCTTCTTCCTGCCATTTTGTTCTCCTCTGTGTAGTTTCCTTTTCCTTTGTTTTGGTTCCATTTTACCAGATGTTCTGCAATGTCCTGATTAGTTGTATGTACGTGGGTTCTGCTGCCCCTAACTAACTGTCCATCCATTGTTGCATGTTTGAGACGTGTCCTTGTAGTTGGGTTGCTCCGTCCACCTTGTGTCCTTAAATCCTTGTATGTTTGCCAGCAAAAAGTAAGTCCTATCCTTTTTGTGAGTCCGAGTCTGTTTAGTTGTCACCTGAACAAAATGAACAGAAACACAAGTGATTGAATAGACTCAGAAATGCAGCTTTTCTTTTTTGTGTCAGACCTCGGGTGCTGCGTGAGGTACCATACAGCCTCCACACTCTGTTCGTGGCTTGCCATACCACCTCTTGCCCCTGGGCCCAGTATAAACTATGCAACAGGATCCTGGACCTCATTGCCTCCACATGGTGGACCTGGAACTCCTGGCTTGTCAGAGGGTTTGCCAGGAGTTGCATTGAGTTGGCCACTGCTCAGCTGTCCTCTCCTCCTGGACGACCCAGCACCAAGTTATACAAGGGAAACCCCAGGACAGGGTAACAGGACAGAAGGGAAACAGAATGAAGCCGAGTGTGGCACATCAAGGGAAATGCCAAGTGGACCATTCTTGTGCCACACGTCCAAATCACAAGTAGCTCCCTGTGACAACAGAGCTGCATGGACATCCCAGCCCAGGAAGACCTCAAGGTGTGGACCTCTGTGAGGAACCACCAGGACGGTGGGTGGTTTAGCTGAGCCAACAGAAGAAGCAGACATCTGTGCTCACCTAAAAGAGGGAACAGACATTTGAGAATACCCAACAGCAGGACAGGACATCTGAGTGAACCCAGTGGAAGGAGAGGACATCTGAGTGTACTCAACAGAGTGTCAACCCCTTAGCAGTCGTGCTCTGTCACACCATGAGTTTTTCCTGTTTATTTTTCTCCTTTTATGGTTCTTCAATGTATTCTTCCTGCCCGGTGTTGTTCTCTGTGTCGTTTCCTTCTCCTGTGTTTTGGCTCCATCTTCCAAGGTTTTTCCCAATCCCCTGACTAGCTGTGTCTGCATGTATGTGCGTTCTGTCCTTCACTCCCCATCCGTGCATTGTTGCATGTTTGAGACTTCTCATCTTGGTTGGGTTCCTCATCCTCCTTGTGCCTTTAAATCCTTATGTTTTTTCCAGGTTATAGTCCTGTGAGTTTGATTTAATAAGCATTTTTTGTTATTACCGCCGCAACAGTCCAAGTTTGCATTTGAGTAGTTGCCTGAACTAGAATCCTTACAACAATGGCATTTACCCATTATGAATATTTATTTTCAGTTCCTGCTCCTCACCAAGCTTTATTGTATAGCTTAACCTTTTATTTTAAACCAACTTAGCAGTAAATTAAACTGGGTTTAAAAAAAAAAAACAGTACCAAAGTATTTTCCTTTGACCAGTTTTATGCCTGAGTGACAAGTAATTACTTCCACATTTGACATTTTAAATGTGATTTTTGTTTTGTTTGTTTTTTACATGTTAAACTTAAATATTAGTTTTCTAGTGGTATGTTGGCATAGCCACTGACTCGGTATAACCACAATAAGAAACAAAATATGAACATGTAGGGCTGTTCTGTCGCCATTGAAAACTGACTGTGAAGTAGCATTTAAAACTGGTGGAAAAGGGTTTTCATGTGATCAGTCAGGAATGGAACTGTCAAAACTGCATGATGATAAAAAAATACAACAAAACAACCACACATCAATTATATTTACCCGTTTCTTCCATTTTCATTTCACAAGGGCCGCTGGTGCCCACACCCAGCCATCACTGTGCGAGAGGCGGGGTACACCCTGAACAGGTCACAAGTCCATCACGGGGACACATGGAGACGAATGAGACAACCATCCATTCAAAGTATCACTCTTATCCAGACAATTTCAGCATATTTCAAATGTTCAGTCATGGCCACATAAAAGAAATACATAACAAAGAGGAGGTACCACACAAAGTATACAACAACGAGTTACCGTAAAATAAGAATCTGACTTATATGCTAATTAACGTACAATCTTTAGTGGCTCCGTTGTTATTCACATTAGGTCTGTCCATAAAGCAGCTCATTTGGAAATCTAACATATTTGTTCAGTAATTTGCTTTTATTAAAAAAGTTTTGGGGTTAGTGGGTATTATTTGGACTAATACTCCTGACTAATGCTTCTGTTGTAAAATAAGCAAATATAAAATAAGAAGAAAGTGCGTCCAAGCAGTTCAAGTGTAAACAATTTTTCCTACATAACAAACAAAATGAATTTCAATTGTGATCTTTTTTCATGCAATTGCACAAAGAATTGTTCTGAAGAACAATATCTACATGTGTCTAGAAAACAATGAGCATAAGCCCTTTTATTTTTACACATTTACTTATGATTTATAATGTAGTGAATCAAAACCTGTTGCATAATGTACCCTCATAGATGAATACTTACTGTAACAGTTCCATCAACACACGACCTTTTGATTTTTATGAATAGCAGCAGGGGAGACATCCTTTTTCCTGATATCAAAGTGACATGTAGTTGGGTGTGGACCTAGTCACCAAAAGAGAGCATGGACATGTGGAGAAGACCCAGGAAGCGTCTCCAATCTGGCGGCATCGATCACAGCAGATGGTACAGACGGTCAGCCAAGTAGCCTCTGTTGTCAGCTCCATTCGCAAATAGCACAGTGCAACTTTCATGAGCTGATTATGAAACGAGACACTGGCAAAGAAGCACTGCCCTCACCCACTGTGTAGCATTAAAGCACGCTTTGCTTTGCCTTCCTTCCAAATTAAGTGGGAACATTTACCCCTTTGGAATGTTTATTTTGCTCTTTGTCGACAAATAAAATGGCCACAAAGATCAGAGTACAGAGCCTTGGCTGAGCCGCAAGGGAAGATGGGTGCTTAGTTATTTAACTGTTTTTAAAAGGCATTTACTCTATTTTTTTATTCTACATTTGCTTACTGCAATGGCATCATACACATTTTTAATGTGTGGTGGGGATGTCTGGGGGTCCTCCCCCAGAAAACTTTGAATAAAGTACAAGCCATTTCCTGCATTCTAGTGTTTTTTTTAACAAGCTGTTAAACATCTGCATTTACCTAAACTCTTGAGTCTAACTATTTTAAAGTAGGCTGACCAACAGCTGCCCCCCTCCTTCCCCCATCAACAACTGCCAGCACTAACGCAGTGCTAAGCTAGCAGAGTGCAATACAGATGTGCTAGCGAAGGTGCTACAGATGAAGTGACACGCTTTTCTCAGGCATCCTAACTTGGGGGTGGGGGTGGGGGATTAGGATCAACAATCCATTGGGTACACTCAGATGTCCTCTCCTGCTGTTGGGTATTCTCAAGCAGGAAGTAGACTACAGCGCAGGGCATTCTGGGTAAATACAACCAAATCAAATGCACATTTCTCTTACCTCATACGTAGCAGTCTCAGCCGCCGTGTGCGACAAACAACATTCTCCATGGTCTTTTGCTTCATCTTTATTTATTTGTATTTATTTATATTTGTTTATTCATAAAAAAATAAATAAATATACAATAAGAGATGCAATCACAAATACAGTAAAATGAAAGGCAGCAGAAAGAAGAAAAAAATCATATCTGCCCCTCTTTTTTTTTTTTACCAAAAAATTAACCAAAACAATAATAATCTTCAACTAATAAAAAAAAAATAAACAACTCCTTCTCGAGCGTCAGTTCATATAAATGCACATTAACCTATTTCAAATTTTTTTAACAAACCAACTTTGATCGTTCTCTTAAACATAGACATTGACATTTTTACAAAGCTCTGTTCCCTCATTCTGTTGCTACTCAACCTCTGTTGGATGATTTACAAGATCAGTTAGCTTTTATAACACATTTTATATTTGTTGTTTGTTTGTTTTGCATGGGAAGTATAAAATTAATCTACTGATAATGAACCTATTTATTTGCCAATACTGTATACAGTATACGACCGATTAGAATGAATTGTAAATTTGCATAGAGTATACACAAACACAGTATAGTTTAAAAGTCCATGTTGGACCTATTGTCAGGTTTTTTTTTTTTTCCTGAGCCCTTTTAACAGCCTGTTGAATAACTGCTGGATAGTTAAAAGTACTTTGTACTAGCAGCCTGTAGAATGTTAAGTATCTACATGTCAAATCTTTAACCACATGACCTCTGTCAAAAGTATTATACAACAATAGACTGGGGGGGAGTAGGCATTGTTTGTGTGAAATACCCAGCTGAGAAAGATTAGTTTGTATTTCCCAGGATTTTAGTTCTTTGAGAGGCTTTACATCTTTACAGTCAGATCCAGTCAATACATAACCAGTAAAAATAGTGATTGAATGATGCTTTTTTGTTGTTCATGAACACCAGAGAGCATTGAAACCATCAGCAAGTCAGCTGTAGTGATCACTTTTCCACATTTTCCATCTTTAGTGATCAACAGTCTGCACCAATCCAAGGTGGTAATTGGCCGTACATCTTTGCTGCTGAAAAGGTTAATTAGTATCCAATTATGTGGTTGATTCAAAGCTTTGAAGATGATGAAATGGGTTTTACTCAAGTTGTGTTCTACTGGAGCTCAATGCAACATATTGTCTTAGTTTTAGTCTTTAGATCTTATTTGTCACCATGTATTTTTACAGTGAACTCTTGGCCTTTTAATTTTTCTTCATAATGTGCAATCTTTTTTTTTTTTCATTATATTGTTAAAGTTGACACTTTCCATTTTAAAGCAACATTAGACTCAAATATGCTTTTTTGTTTGTTTGTTTGTTTGTTTTTTGACTCCCCAATAGTAGTGGATACTTACACTTGACTCATGGAAACCAATCTGTTCAGTCATGCTCCAGATCTGGGAGTCACTGGTCACATGTGAAAGTGTTAGGTAATTTAATTACAAAATAAAAGTAACTGTAATCAGTTGGTTACAAATTTAAATGTGAAACTTAAATCACAGTTGTGAAAATATCAGTTAAATTTTCATTACAGTTTCTGTACAAAGCTATATGTTAATATTTAATTTGAAGTAGATGCATGTTGCAGTAGTTGCACACACCGCTAACGGGTCCACACTACTAACAGGACCATACTGCTAACAGTACCAAGCTTCTAACAGGACCACACTGCTAACAGGATCATGCTGCTAACAGGTCCACACCACTAAATGGATCTTGCTGCTAACAGTACCAAACTAGTAATGGGACCACGCTGCTAATAGGTCCACACTACTAACAGGACAACACTGCTAACAGTACCAAACTAGTAATGGGACCACACTGCTAATAGGTCCACACTACTAACAGGAAAACACTGCTAACAGTACCAAGCTTCTAACAGGACCACACTGCTAACAGGACCATGCTGCTAACAGGACCACACTGCTAACAGGACCATGCTGCTAACAGAAACGCACTGATAACAGTACCATGCTGCTAGCAGGACCACACTGCTAACAGCACTGTGCTGCTAACAGGACCACGTTATTAAATGAACTACACTCCTAATAGGACCATGCTGCTAACAAGACCACACTGCTAACAGGACCATACTACTAACAGGACCACACTGCTAACAGGACCACGTTGCTAATAGGACCATGCTGTTAATAATAATAATAATAATACTTTATTTATAAAGCCCTTTAAAACAACCATAGCTGCAACAAAGTGCTGTACACAT
>JARVGV010000713.1:5330173-5346695 GCA_031762435.1 Hypsolebias longignatus
CCTTGGATGAGGGGCGAAACGTTTCTTTTTAACAAAAAAACGAAGTCCAGATGACATGATTCAACCTTTTTTGTAGTCACTGTAGAGCTTTTTTGGGATCGGGATGATGGTGGCAGTCTTCAGGCAGATGGGAACTTTCTCCAGGGCAAGTGAGGTGTTAAAGATGTCGGCCAGCACCTCGCAGAACTGATCGGCACATTCTTTCAACTCTTTCCCGGGATGTTGTCTGGACCGGTTGCTTTGTGAGGGTTGATCCTCCTGAAAGTTCTCCTTACGCTGAGATGCTCTTCATCCAGTAGTGAGGTGAGTCTGGTGCTGGGAGGTCTGTTTTGGGTCTTCAAAGTGTGCGTAGAACTTGTTGAGGGCATCTGGCAGAGATGGGTCTTTGGGCCATTGTCCGCTCTTACCTTTATAATCTGTTCTGCTTTTAATGCCCTTCCACATGCTCCGTGGGTCTTGTGAGGTGAATTGACCCTCGATCCTGTGCGTATTTGGCCATGGCCCTCTTAATACCAGCAAACAGCTTTTTCCTTGTCTTTCTCAGCTCCTTTGAGTTTCCAGACCTGAATGCAGTGTTTCTGGCTCCCAGCAGGGTGTAAACCTCTGCATTCAGCCAAGGTTTTCTGTTCAGGTAGTTTGGGTATTGATAAAGCTGTAAAAAGTAAAGGTTATACAATTGTTGGTATTAGCCTATGATGCTCACGACTCAGGCCACAAAAGAAACAAAAATGTGAGATTGGAAAAAGATGATAGAATAAACTGTCATCTTGGAAAAAGTTAGTGGATGTAGTTTGGACATTTTGTAAAGAAGTCTTCAGGACGCTTTCATTTGAGGTGTATTGGCCATGAAGGTCGAAGGTAAAATTTCTTAAGGTAGGAATAAACCTTTCTCTTATCTTTTATGGGTTCTGTGATTTTTTTTTTTTTCTTTTTTGGTCCATCTCTAGCTTCTGTATTGGAATCTTGCTCCCCGTTCAAAAGTAAATATAACTCCAAAAGCAATCCTTTTGGCTTTAACGAAAAGCTTTAACGGACTTTTTTTTTTAAAATTCTGTAAACGTTGAATTAGCACAATTTGGAGCATTATTTAAAGGTGCAAAACGGGGATGTGACTGTCCTATACTGCAGCACTGAAACATGAGCTGTGTTCTTTTAGAGCGAGGAAGCGGCTACTTTTCTTAAAAATCGAGATAATGCCATTGTGTAGAAAATTAAATTAATAGCTGCTTTAATTTATTGTGAAATCATAATGTTTCTCCTGCATGAATCATTCATGCTGTTAAGTGTTCTGATAAATTATGTTTGTAGTAGGTAATTCTTGGACCTTTGATCCTTTAATCAGTTAATTTGTTGTATAAATTAGGTAGCCCCAACAGCTCCCCATGTCTTTATTTTCCTCTTGTTAGATACATTATCTTTCTTGTGCATTTCACAAAACAGTTTTAAATTATTGAATAATCCTTTCCTTGTGAAAACTAGATTTTAGATACACAAATATATCCCAGAATTATGCTCCAACACAGATTTAGATTGTTGTTTCAGATGCACCTGAAGACTTTCTTAGTAGCATCATTAAATCCTTATCAGATGTTTAGTTAGGCTTCTTATTGACTTTATTTAGCCTGGCTAAAAGAACAAACAAACAAAACAAGTGTTACGTCAATGTACTCTGCTACAGAGGGATTTGAGGCATCTGGCGTAAAAACAATTGCCAAGTCTTTGTGCTAGCTAGTTCGCTGTGGCGACCCCTGAAAAAGGGAACAGCCGAACAAAGAAGAAGAACACGATCTTTAAAACGGGACATCCTGAGTCATGCTTAATAATCCAGATAGAAAATTCTAAAAAAGTTGAGTCTGGTCCTCTGGATGGGTTCATAAAACAAACAAACAAAAAATGTAGAAACGTTTCTTTCATCCGAAAGAGTTCTTCAGTGGCCAGACTTAACTATTTTAGATTTAAAATGGGACATTTGAAACAATTTCCTGCTGGATCAATAAAAAATAAAATGTATTAGTTACACAAAATTAGAGGCTCTACTAGGATATTACTGTATTTTTTTTTTTTTTTTTTTTTTTTTTTTTTTTTTTTTAAGAAACGCAACAGATTATACTGTACATGTCCTTTTTTCCCCCCTCTATGCTGTTTGGCATTGTGACACTCAGAATTATTGTCTGAGTGTTGAGGTGATACCCATCAGATTTACTTTCACAAGCATATGGCTGGTCTTAATGCTCCACTTGTATATAAATAAAACTTTATTAGAATTTGGAAAAAAAAAAAAAGATCATACATGTCCTTCGCAGAAGAATTGTTCATGCTATTAATAACGTTTTGAACATATGAATCGACCTCTCATCTCAAACAAATCAGAAGCATTTTTAGTTGGTTTTCTATAAAGAGTATCTGTTTGGGCTGATTGAAACTGTGATGCTAAATCTTTAACCGATGAAAGGGGAAAAAAATAATTAAATACTGTCGCTAAAGATCAGTTATAGATTTTCCTTCTATTATGAGTTCATATTTGTAAGTAGTACATTGTTTCCAAATCACTTTATCTTTTCCTCTTGCTTCTGATAGGACATTTATATAGTATTAGTCCTAGTATTAAATTGCTGTTTATTGATAAATGTCAAATTTGCTACATAGACCTAATTCAATGTACAGATTACTGTAGTATATATATAACTATAACAAGTTCTATGTGTTGCCATCATTGTATATTCCCATACAATGGCAAAATTAGTTCTCTGCATTAACCCATTGCACCTTGGTTACACCCAAGTGGAGCAGCGGGCGGCTATGTAAGTGTCCAGGGAGCAATTGGGGATTAGGTGTCTTGCTCAGAGACACCACAACGTGGGAATTGCTGGGGATCGAACCTGGGACTTTCAGATCCCGAGTTGGTTGCCCTACCTCTACCCCATCTTGGCTCCATCTTGGCTGGGTAATGAACTAAGTTGAGTACAGTATATAGCTAATGAATGGTACTTTTGGTGATCAGAATTTTCAAGACGTGCACAAAAGACGTTGCCAGATGTGGTTTTCTCGCTAGCTCTTTAAAAAATTAATAATAATTCCACACTGCAAATGACTTTGCAGTAAAATAAATAAACCATGACTTTCATTCATTTTTTGCCAATATGGCCGTAAGAATTCCTTCTATATTTGCATCTGTCTGAAGTTTCTTTCAGCACATAATATCCTATCAGATGCTTAATTGCCTAAAATTAATCAGAAATCTGTTTTGCACCACAAGTGGCTCTTGTTTCACATCATTTACGTAATTTTCATTAACGCATGCAGCTTAAAACACAATTCCATTGTTGGGATGTAGAAATGTGTGTGTCTGTGCATGCGTGGACTCATCATTGCCAGCAGAGATTTTCCTAATGAGTATAATCTAACTCACGGCCATAATGGTGGCCTCTTGGCATGCAAATCACCTCTCTGCTCTTTTGCCCCCTCTACCTCTTTTCTCTTTCTCTGAATATGAGTACAGTATTTCACCACCACGGCCCATTTGCCAAATCCCATCTATAGTGCGTAATTGAAACTTTTATTGAGATGAAGGAGATAATAGTTGTAAATGTGCTAGACTGGCGCCTCGAACCCGGACGTGATATAAAACGTTGAAAGGCATAAAATCTAAAGTGTGAAATTCTGCCCACTCCTATGTCGTGTATCACATGGGACCATTAGGATACCCCAGACTAGCTGGGTTGGATAGCTCAGCCAGATTCTGCTCAACCGAGTGCAGTCGAGGACAAGGCTCATAATTAATAAGCAGCTAGGTACACAATGCACCATTCTTTTTCCCAGTTGACTCTCTAAAAGCTTACCTTCATCACTTTTAAAAGGTAAAGAATGACATTTGTTCCCAGATTGGATGTTTGTTATAAATGCAGATGAGATGAAAAGCAAAGTCGCCCGCTTTTATTTCTGCAAGTTTTCATATGTTGAAATCATTGACACTTACCACCAATACCCCGAATGAAATTAGAAAAATACAACTTTAAAATAATGCAACATTGTGTCAGAATTAAACACGAACTAAATAAAAATTCAAAAGCAGATAGTGGAATAAAGAGTGGTACTCAACCTATTAGGGATAGGGGCCGAGATGGTGTAGAGGCAGGGCAGCAGACCTGGGATCAGAAAGTGGTGGTTCGACTCACCGACATACACACGTTGCCGTGTCCCTGAGCAAGACACCCAATCCCTAAATGCTCCCCAGGTGCATGTTCTTCTCCAATCTCGATTGCCACTGCCTTCAGGTGCTTCAATCCTCAGTTGTCCAGCTAAAAACAATCCATCCATTTATTTCACATAATAAATTGACTTTTCGACATTTTGATCGCTGTTATTTTGACAAATTAGTGTCGTCATTTTTGAAATGTGATGTAAAGTCAATAACGCATCAAACATTTCACTAATTTTTTATAAATTTTTTACTGTAAGCTTTTTTATTTATTATCTCAGAAACGTTATGCACCGCATTAATATATGCAGGAGTTCCAACACATTCGGCAGTTGTGCACACATTCTGCAGAGCTGTCTGGAGACGCTCCTGTGTGTAAAACGTGCACTGTCTGCAGGGTGCTGAAGGCGGATGAAGACTCTCATCCCCGTGGGACATTGGGTCCGCGTCTTTGCTTGGCAGGAGCGTGTGCACGAGCTGGTGTGCGTAGTGCAGCTGGAACATTCACTCCACAGACTGGGCAATGTCTCTTCTGTCGTATTTTTAATAACTAATCAAAATAAAAACGCGTTAATGACTTTGAACTTTTATAGGTGGAGATTTCAGTTGCCGGATCCGAGTAAACAGTTGCTGGAACATGCCAGGTCTAAATGAGAGTGTTCCCGGATCTTGTTCCTGCAGGATTCGGCTGAAATTAATCACTGGAACCAAACTAAGATTTTAAAGCTTTCTAAATGAAGATTACCAATAATTCTATTCTATTGTTTGTTTGTTTTTTGTTTGTTTGTTTTTTTTTTTTTTTGCAAGAGGAGCAGCTAGCTGTAGCACTTCCACAGCACCTTGGTGCACTTGAAACAAAAAATTTGTGTTCACATACCTGTAACGCAAACATAACAGCAATATAAACGTTTTATAAAAACAGCATTTGATTGAATTTCCAAGATTATTTTTTTTTTCATATTTGAGTTCTTCATTGGCAGCATTACACTTTGGTCTTAGCCAGGAGTGGATGTACTGTGATAAAGATCTGGATTGACAAAGTGGGTTTGTCAATCAAATCAAACTTAAACTCTTATTTGTTCATACTGAGGTTTGAAAAAAAAATCCAACAAACTTGAGAACAAACCATTCTTTTTAGGCATTACTTAGTGCGGTTCTACAAGCTATTGAAAAATGTTGGTTTGTTTAGTCAATTGGTTTGAGAGAGGAGTGAAGGAAGCCATCTTTGTGAAAATAGCCCGCCCATTGTTAAACATGGGCGGAGTCCTCCCTGTCCCACTGTCTCCCTCATAATGCTGTTGTTGCTAGTATCACTCAGCCTCCTGTGAATGGCAAGCGGCTATCGGGGCACTAACGATCGGTCGTTGGGCTGATAGTCCTCCTTTCTCATGTGAACAGCTAGGTCTGGATGTCACTAGGCCTGTCACAATAAACAATATACCAATTAGTCGCATGATAAATGAAAATTATTGGCCTCATTTTCATTTATCGGCTTTATCGAATCTTTGTATCTCTTTATACTGAAGACACGGCTCAACTACAGTGTTCTTCACTGACCTCTCCCTTTCTCTTTCTCTTAAAAATCTGTTTTAACCATCCAAAATCATGTTTTTGGATTGTCAAAAGCAGCTAAGCCTAGAAGCTAAGCTACGAACTAAGCTAACAGGCCAACCTCAGGGTAAAAAAAACCTTCATATTGTCAAGTTCCAAAATTCACGGTTGAAACCTGTACCTTTGTGTAAAAACTTGTTTTTCTCTGCAAAAAAAATAAGCTGAGAACTTGTTTTCTGATTTTTGTTTTATTAAAAGCTTTGGATGAAAAATGTTATGCTAAAGAGCTCAAACCACACCGAAGGTCCACTACACCACGTCAACCCATGTCACGTCAATGGGCCTCCCTCCCATTTTTCGGTTCACACAGTCTTATACAAAAAAGGCACTACACTCAAAACAAATAATTTCTAATTGTTAAATTTCAAACAATATTATCATTTATCACAATAATTTCTGAGACAATTAATCATCTAGCAAAATTTGTTATGGTGACAGGCGTGGATGTCACCAGTAAACTGGTTGATCCACTATGAGAAGGTGCTATTTATAAGACTGAGTGTGTTGCAGCTCCACAGATTGAAGAAGTCGTTTGGATGAAAGACGAAATGTTTCAACAAGAAGAATTTGTCCAGAGAACCCAACTTTATTAGAGTCATCTATCTGAATTGTTGATCATGCATCAGGCGATATATATAGTCAGGTTGTGGTTTGTAAACTGATTGATCTGTTGCAACGCACAGATTTCAGTGCATTTTAGATTTGCTGCTATGCTTGATAGTTAGTTCACTTCTGGTGTGGCCAGTTTATATTTGATTCAGAATTATTCAGGAATTAAAAAAAAAAAAAAAACAAGACCATAACCACAATCTCTTATGTCCTGTAGCTCAAAACAAGTCAATACATCTCCACTGTGCTTTAGAGAGGTTGGTTTTGTTCACTTTTAACATTGACACAATTTCCTGCTAAAAGACAAACCCTTTCAAACAAGCCATACTTTAATCTTTATTTTTCTCCTGATCATTTTGTCTTAAACACCATTCCATTCATTGTTAATCACCGCTCATTGCTGATGTATTTTCTCTTTAGGACTGTGTTAACACAAATGTGATTGCTGCAAACAAGGAACCAACCATAACTCCAGCACTTGTAGAGCTCAGACTTCTAATTATCAGCCAGTCAATACGCACTACACACTTCTTTAAATCTCATCGAATCAATGCATGTGTACTTGTTTTTATCCCTGTTTGTGTATTTTATTTTTCTTTAAGACACCGATTACGATCTTACATCGTTTTTTTTAAACATCCAAAACCTGAACTTTATCATGAATCAGAAATGTATGATCTGCTCCCTCACCCCAGCCTCCTGGCGATGTCTCTTTTCGGGGAGGTGAGTGTTGGTGATCCATTCTTGATTTGCTCAGCGGAATTTACCTGGGACTATGCAGTGTTTGCAGAATCACCTTTCTTTATGAGCTCCAAAAGCACCTCAAACGTTTGATGGATGGCTCCCGTGAAACCTTGTGGCCTCCAAATAAGCTATAATGTAATTCTGCTTCTTGTGTGATTTACCTCCATGACCCTGTGCAAGGAACAATCAGCAGCTTTCAGCAAAAACACAGTGCCAAGGTTCAAATATAGCAAAAGAGGAAAAATATACAAACAGACTGCAACAAATGGCCCTAAAATGGATCCGAGGCAAGCTTGAACAAAGTTGTGACATAAAGCAATGGAAAGGCTGCTCAAGGGTGTTTATAACGAAACAAAACCAGAGAGCCACACATTGGCAGCAGAATGGTTATTTGCTTTGATGCAGAACTTTTAGGAGGCTTTACTTGGCTTAACTTCAGCAGCTAAAACACTTTCCCATTAGGCAAATCTTGCACAGAGAAATTAAGCTGGTTTTATTTGGGTAAACTGTTGGCAAGATTAGCACTTATAATGAGACAGAGCATGGAATAAACACCCCATCAAGACAACAGTGTCCATCAGCATTCTCCATTTTACAACGTACGTATCTTCTCTGTACTTTCTAATGGGTTAAACCACGGGAGCAAAGGCACACAAGATGAGGGTTCCAAAAGAAGGAGCTTTAATGGTCTATAAGCACTGCTGGACTCATCTTACAAATCCAAATGATTTGCATGACTGGCTTTATCACAGTCATACTCATCTTATTTAAAAACAGGGCCATAATAGTGTGATGGATCATTGCTTTTATGGTATGTACTTAAGAATAAGGGTTTCAACTTTGTGTGTTTGGTCCAGAGCCACAAGTTGTAAAAGGTCTTCAAAACATTTATGTAAACTGGGGTTAAACTTAAAGTTTTATGTCATAATTTAATTTTTAAGCCTAAACAATGGATGTTTTGAGGGGGTGAAAACAGAATTTATTAGTGTAAATGCACAAAGTAGGTTCTCACATTAATGTAGACTTCTAATGTCCCCATTTGTGAAACAAGGAGGGGGAATTGAAAGTAAATAGTAAATGTACTGTACTTGTATAGCACCTTTCTATCTTATCAAGATACTCAAAGTGCTTTACACCACAATCTGTGCCTCATTTACCCATTTATACATCACTACTAGATCTATACAAAGATTTATCAGTGATTTATCACATTCAAACACCAATGGGACACGCATCATAGGCAATGAGGTGTTCAGTGTCTTGCCCAGGGACACTTTAACATGTGACTGCTGGTGGAATTGAACCCCCAACTCTTGCATTGGAGGACAACTTCTCTAACCACTCAGCCACAGATGCCCAAGTACTGTCTGTCCATCCATGTGAATATAACTTGAAAAGTAAATGAAGTAGCAATTGTCATTTAGGTCTGTGACTAACAAGATAAAGAAGGTTCCTTTTTGAAAATTGGGTTGCCACATCAAAATCAATAATGGCTGCTGCCATTAAATGTATAAACCTTGAGTTTGATAACTTTCACAATTGGCAACGTGCCAACTTTCATTCTGGTGTGTGGCTGAGTCTTGATATAAGCAAGGTCACTATCAAAAGTTGGGTTGCTAAATCTATCTCCATCCATCCATCCATCCATCCATCCATCCATCCATCCATCCAGTATCTTTACCTGCTTCTTCCTTTTTGGGTCACGGGTAGCACTGGTGCCCATATCAAGGGCCCAAGGTGGGGCAAATGAGGGTGGAGGCAGGTGTGGGTGTTTCACCTTATGCACCCACATTTTGGTGTTGTCTGTTTGGGTAGTTGAACCGGCAACTTTCCAATCACAGGCCCACCTTCTCTAACCTCTACGCCACAACTCAGTTTCCTCTAATGATGGAAGTGGCAGAAAATTGATGAATGGCCAAAACCAAGGCCATCATTGTCCATCCCCTGGCTCCGCCATTGCACCTGGTTATGGATAAAATGGCTTCCTCCACTCACCATGATCCCTCACTTTACACTGTCTTGGACAATAAAAATAATAAATAATGTAACACCTGCCCACCTGAATATATTGCACCACCAACATTAAGGCGTACTTGAATGCCTTTTTCAATTCGTTCAGAGAAACACTCATCTTGAAAAGCTACAAATGTTCACTGTTGAAATCCCTCAGCAATGGGGTGCATTGGCGTCTCACTTGCTCAGTATTGTTCCATCATTCTTTGTCCAATTAGTGCTTTGATACAAAAAATGCTAACATGTACACCACTTTGCACTTAAATTTCTAATGAGCACAAGACCTTCATCCTGGTAAACAAACAAACAAACAAAAAAATATCACACATCACATATCACATTCAGGTCTCTATTGCAAATGAGTCCTCGTGGCTCAATGGGACTAACCTGTTTAAATGAAGGTTGAATGAATATGTTTAATGCCACAGTAATGTAAAACATGTTTAAACATTGAACCATTGCTGTTTATTTTTTGTTCTTTTTGCATATCCAATCATTTACTCCAGGTAATTGGGGTTTAATAAACTTTCCGTCATAAAGGGTTTTATTTTTATTTAAATTTAAAATTAATTAACTGTATTTTTGTAAAGTCTGTGACAAAAATACAGCTTTTGACTGAATTTTATTATATTTCCTATTTACATGTAAGGCAGGAGTCTCTGAGGTCCAAGCACACTGGCCTTGCAAGTTGTTGCTGTACCGCACTGAGCAGAGATCTTAGAAAATCATCTCCAGACTTTGAAGTTTCTCTTTCCACCCCACTGTGAAGTCTTGCAACTTCATAGTTCAGCCCAGGCGGTGGGAAACAGGCACCAGTACTGAAGAAGAAAGGGCACTTCTGCCTTCAGGGTCAGTCCACGCATAATGGATTGTGGAGCTGCAGCCAAACTAATTGTTAGGCTTCGAGAAGTGAGTTTGTGTGTGTGTGCAGCTGGATACAGTTGAATAATATTTTGTATGAGCAAGAGCTGGAAATTATGCATGTAGTTTGAGTCAGAACGTATATACTGTTACATAAAAGAAATATTGCTTCTATATTTGACAACTTTTTTTATCATCAGATTTGAGGTCAAAATAGAGATTTTTTTTTTTTTTTTTTTACATGTTCATGCTTGGTCGCCGTACATCCATAATATTTTTGTTATTTCAGCCATAACTTCCGATATGCTCAAGAAAATGTACCGAAACTTCTTAGACCTATAGGTCATCACTAGTGTTGCATACATTTTTCATCATTCTAGTGATGAAAGAACGTCTAAACCTCTAAACGTCTAGTCTAGAACGTTAAAACAAGCTATTTGCTTGTCAGGGCCATAACTTCTGAAAGACTCAAAACAATTTAAGAAAACGGTACACAGTTCTACCACTACTAGACAACACGTTGCATAATTGTTTCAAAACCCTAGCGCTGTCAAGGTTACAAATCAAGATCAAGATTGTTGCTTGTCCAGACCATTGCGTTAGATTGCTGTACTGTATAATAATTTGTCAGTGGGCATGTAATGAGCCGTATGCGGAACTGTTGCTTTAAAAACTTTCACAAGTTAAAGGATGAAAAGTGATGATCCAAAGCTAAAGAGACGTAAACTGATAGGTGAGCAGAGGGAAAGGCGTGCTGAAAATTGAGAACATTGTGGTTCCCATTTCATCTGAGTGTCCAAAGAGTCCTCAAATACAGCAAACAGCCATCTTCAAAAAACAAGAGACAGAGTGACCGTAATAACTATAATGGACAAGAGAAAAAAAGGTACCAAAAGTGCTATTGAGTATAAAGGATAATACAGAGAGTTGAAGGATATGCTGCTGTCTCTTTTCTCACCAATGATATTCAACAATTCAATTGAGGAAATTCTCTGAGGGCTAATGGATGTCAGGTTGGCACAGACATTTGGACCTCCAAAGCTCATTTTACTTCTGGGTCAAAGTTGAATACCACTTGTCTCCTATGCGCTACTTCCCCAAGATACTCCCCTTTGATACAAGATTTCTTTGGCAAAGCAAAAACAGTGGAACAAAAATATTCATGCAAAAATCCGTGGTTAGATAACAGTGAATTATATTTTTATCTCTAAAAACGTCACAATAAAAGTCAAATTGTGCATTTGAATTTAATTGGATGTCAATATACAGATGCGCTGATGACAGTAGAGGACATTTATGTTCCACAAGTAAATGCAGATAATGACGAAATGTGGCAGGTGTGGACACAGATTATTGGATTAGTTGGGTGTCTCTAAGGTGTCAGAAGATCATTTAATCAAACAAAACAAAGTAAGTGTTAAAGATTAGTCATTAATTTTCAGCAAAAAATGCTTTATTATAAATTGGGTTACAAAGACGTCCTAAATATTTTCAGTTGCGAAGAGTGGCAAGTATACTCTTTGGGGTTTTAATGGGTATGCCATATCAACTGTCACAACTCTGTACTAACTGTTATCAATGTCAAGGGTTCAGTTTGAGAGCACCTTCTGTTTATGTGGATATTTTTATAGAAAAGACTGCCTTGAGCCACCAAGTGTAGCAAGAAGAACATAAAGCACAACAGGAAATAGACAGTACTGAAGAAAGGAAACCATTAGGTGCACAGACAGAGAAGAATTCCATCCATCCATTATTTTTACCCACTTTTTCCTTTTGGGTCGGGGGGGGGGGGTCACTGGTGCCCATATCTAGCCATCGCTATGCGAGAGGCAAGGGAGACCCTGGACAGGTCTCCAGTCCATCACAGGGACACATAGAGACAAACGAGACAACCAACCATTCACTCTCTCACTCATGTCTAGGGACAATTTAGAGTTACCAATCGGCCTAATATGCATGTTTTCGGAGAAAACTTAGGCATGCACAAAGAGAACATGGAAACTCCACCCAGGAATGGTCCGAACCGGGATTCAAACCGGCAACCTTCTCACTGAGAGGCAACAGCTGTACCAACTGAGCCATGTGTATATAATAATTTAAAAAAAATAATAATTTGACAGCCACCTATGAAATTACTTGATTAAAACTAAACATTGAATAGGCAATGGTCAAACTATTAAAGCAGTAATAACGTTAAAAAAAAAAAAAACTGAATTAATGAACTATGTTTCCTACTTGCACTAAACCACAAACTGAGATTCCAAATTTTAAATTAATCCATGTAAAGCTTTGGCTAGAATAAATTGGCCTTAAAACATGAAGTTTATATTGTCCAAGTAAAAATCACTTTAGGTTTAACAACTATTGAGTTTAAAGGAACAATGCTCTTTTAATTTGCATCCAATTTATTTCTGGAAATAAAGAAATGGCTTTTGTCTTTAGTTACCAGAGCTAGCAGTGCTGGTGTAAGATACATGCTTGGTTTGAAAAGGAAATGCTCAAATGTGTTGTAGATCAGGTCTGATCTTCTGTAGATGCAGCCGGTTAGATTTACGAGCTCTATAGGATTCTATAAAGCGCACATCAAAGACGTATAGTGGAATGTTGTAGGGAACCCGTTAGCCATGATTTGACTGTTTCCACCAAACTGCAGTCATTAAACAGCTCATGATTTATTATGACTACTGTCTGCACCACATTTCTATTGACTCTGGTAGAATCGCAGGTAGCCTCGACCTCAGAGACACACATGCATGTTGAAAAGTCAACATAGAGGATTTATTTGTGGATGGATCTGACCACTAATGACATAAGCAGATGAAACTGAAGACTCAATCGTGTTTCTACATACAGGACGAGCATTTAGTGGCTCCTTGCCAACATGAAGTCTCTTGAGATTTAATTTCCACACAGCAGCCCATTCATTATCGAGGGAAACAGGGAGGTGCACATGCCATTGTGCTCATTTCCTCACATCACAGGGGTCCTGAACTGCTCGTCTCCACAGTAAACCAGGACCAAAAGCGGAATAATTCTGTGTCAACACTGGTCATGCTGGGTAAACCCTTTTACCGTCCTTTCTTACGGCTACAGACCTGTTGTCCTGATCAACAACACCTCATTAAGCACACTCATGTCTGACTGAAGTCCAATTTGAAGGAGATTTCCCAGGATGCTTGGATCCAATGGACATTAAAAAGGTTGATATACATGCATGTGCACACAGTAGCAATAACTGTTCTTGCACAGCTCCTTTACCTCAGAGAACACCTAAAGTAAAAGGGTTATTTTTTTCTTCTTCTTCTTTTACTTGTTAATATGATTGCTTTCTTTCATTTGCAGTGGACATGGATATTCTTGTTCTCTGTTTGCACTTATTTGATGACCCATGTGAAGCAAATTGGTTTTGAGACAGATGACGAGGGAGACATGACAATACATCCTAATCCAATATGCTTCCTGGAACTGGTGCAACCTCACTAGTGACATTTGGTTGCTGAAAAAAATAATTTACTTTGTCTGGCCATTTTGCTTTTTTTCCCCCTTACTGAAGACATGATGGCCCTAAAGTGCAAAACACAACAACATTTCACAAATTGTAGCAATGAAATGAACCCCAAGAGAACAGTCGCCACTTACACCGCATCTGTCTTGGTTAAAGTTTCAAGATGTTGGGTCAGCAGACAAAAAACAATTTTCTGGGTTTTTACTGTTAGACTAAATACAACTGAGGGAAAATGACGATGGAAAAACACAGCTGAGCTTTTCAAAGACTATTAGGAAACAGCAGATTGTTGTCCGTTAATAATAAACGTGCTTAAGTTAAAATACGTTTTTATATAATTTTAAAAGTTGTATTTTAGAAGATATTTTTGCTAGTTGTGTCGAGCTCCTTTCAGAAAATACTTTAAAGCTTGGCTTGAGACTCCCTTTTCCCCTTCTCAGTCGAATTTATGTAAAGACTGAGGTAGCAAGCAGGGGTTGAAGTCAACCTGCTGCTGTTAAACTTCTGAGCTTGAGGTAGGTTGAGGTAGAAATGATTTGGTTGTAGAGTCGTCATTGGGGTTCAAGGGTACGATGTGGCAGTATATGCAGTGTTTCCCTTACACTACTTGCCTTGGCAGGGTATTCATTTGTTATGCAATTTTTGTCGATGGGTGGAAGGGGTGGGGGTGGATACGGGGAGACATAGACACACGTCTGTCTTGCGCACTCCCTATACCGACTGTTTTCGATTGGGGGCGGGGATGGACAGCTCAGCATGAGGGAAATGGCACACCACCTTTGTAGCTTTTTGCTAGCCCATCTGTATTGCACATCACTAGCTTAGCTCTATGTCAGTGCCGGCACTTGTCATGGTTCGGTAGGCAGGGCGCTTCTTGTTTAATGGTAGGGGGAACCCTGCTATGTGACCAGCCTCTGGGGAAATACAATTGGAGATTTTCAGTATGTATTTTTTTTCCTTATAGTTCTCTATGTCAACATTGCTGAGTTACGTGCCATGTCTCCTTTAAATCTGCAATGTTGACTTTCTGAAGTGCTCGTCCTTGAGGCATGGCAGATTTTATTGTTGATTTATGAACATAGATCTTAAAGAGGACCTTTTTTTTTTTTGTAAACAGGCATCAAATGACTTAGGTCTTTTTCAACTAGTGCATTCTGCTCTCTACATCTACATTTTTTCAATCACAACCACTGTTGTTTTCAAAATCTTCCTCCCTCACTAAGATGTAGTAATAGACTATATGCCACGGACTTCCATTCTAGCACTTCCGCAGTTTTCAGATTGGCAGCGCACTTTGGTTAGCAGGCAACACGGAGTTAGTGATGGCTTTTGTCACTCGATCACTGCATCGATGTCCTCAGGTTTGACAAGCCGACTACAAACGCGGGCGTGACCGTATAATGCTACGTTTTCCCTGCGGACAGCCACGATCCATTGTTGCCTGAACTCCTCATTGGCAGGTAAGTTGCAAAACTAACCACTCTATTGTACTTACCAGTTAGTGGGCACAACAGCACACAACAGAACTGCCTTGAAGTGCCAGTCAATCGCAGACGCTTTCCGTTTTAAGTCGTTTTCATGGTGTACTACTGGGAGCTGACTCTAAAATGACTTGCAGTAGATAGGAGCCGGAAGTGGTGGAACCTTCCGACAAATTAACGGAAGTATGTCACCACCACCCGTGGCATATAGTCCATTGAGAAGTTCATGTACTTATAATAAATCTTTAAAATTCCTGAACAACATTAGCCCAGTATATTAATTTCAAAAAGATCATATGGTCAGTCGCTCTTTGTTTTGGACTCTAAAGACGGTGATTGCTAAGATGCAATGACCAGCAGACATCTGGAAGTTGATCATTTGGCAAAATAAAACCTTCATTGCAGCATCATACAACCCTTTAGAAAGTCGCCCTAACACCACTTACAGAAGGTATAAAGTGCAGTTTTTTTCTATGTGCGTTTATCATACATTTAGTTGAAAAATAGCTCTTGGAAACCTGTTTTGAATAGACAATTATCAAAAATTGTTCAACATAATGACAGGAATATATTTCAGAAGGTTAGAGTTGTGTATTAAATGCCAAGATGCATCTACTGTCACGGTACATGTCTTCACTGTTTGCCATTGTTACGCAGACAGTGTAACAACTTAAAGCAAATCCTTGACAAACTGCAAATTATTTATAGCAGCAGCAAGTTTCCTCCCTTATTTATGTTCTCCAATAAATAGTTATTCACACATTTTAGCTTAGAAAAAAAAAAAATTTGGATTTTAGTTTAATTTACTGTTTGTCATATGCAGGTTAACACAAGGTCAACAATGCAATGAAATGTTCAGGATAAGAAGAACCCTGTAAGTAGTTACATTGTATTTTAGTAAGTAATATGTTTAATCTTAAAGTGAAACTGTTGTAATGAGAAGTTCCCTTGGCTTTCATTTCTCTGTATTCACAAGCTGATTTTTTTGTGCTTCCTGCAATCAGTCATGAGACATATGTTCACAAATTTAATGAGCAGTCTGACTGTTCGTGCAAGTACTAAGCAGTTGATATCATTACACCTGTAGACATCAAAAGAGTGACAAAATCACAGCATATGAAATTGCAATCACAATGACTAATCAGTTCTCTATGGGCACATATTCAGAATGCAGTATGATGGTGATTGGGTGTGAGATTAGCAGATTTAAAATGAGTACTCCTTTGATTTTTAGCACCGTACTTCTAAAATGATGTACCTTTCGCGAAAAAATTGTAAACGTTGGTTTTGTTTACTTTCTCTTGTGGTCATCAACAACTCCTAACAATTTGACTCTGAAGTTGACCAATTTTAATTACTAAAATTACTGTGCCTTGAGTAAAATGTGTAGCATAGCCATGACTTGAAAGTAGTCTGCCTCCGCCCTTTGCTGGATACACTGTACAATTGTCATTTGCTTTTTTTTTTTTTTTTTTTTTTTTTTTTTTTTTTTTTTTTTTT
>JARVGV010000713.1:5346795-5376264 GCA_031762435.1 Hypsolebias longignatus
TAAAACTGGAGAGATATGATCTCTCCCAGTAACTCCAGTTAAGACTCTGGCAGCAGCATTTTGGATCAGCTGAAGACATTTTAAAGACACCCTGATAATAAACCATTGTAACGGTCCAGCCTGGACGCCTCAGTGCAGTAAATATGTTTTGCACCCCATCATTTTATTTTTTTATTCTTCATATCTCGGCCATTGTTTGGACTTGTGTGTGACGTCAGCCCGGACGATCAGTTTCACTCTTTTTTTTAAATATCTCTGCTCATCTATCTCTTTCCTCTCTGCTCTGACAGATTCCTTCTGCAACCTGGACATCCCCATCATCGACGTGGACCTGGACGGTCTCTTGGACATGACGCACATCTCTCCCTACAGGAACTCAGAGGCGCAGCTCGAGTGGAACAACGGCGGAATGGACTCCGAGGAGGATTCTGAGAGCACGGTGTTATGACGCCTCTGAGTTTCTGCTGTTTAAACAACCATCACTCGTTCATCCATCTGGATCTCTTCAGCCTCAACGCCTGCTCTGGATCTCCTCATTGAACCCCACCCTACTCGATCCAAACGGGCCGACCTGTGCAAACAAGCGCCTCTAACAAAAAATTATAACGAACAAACAAATGCGGGGTGACGTTTCATTCTTTGTGCAACCTGCATTTTTATTTTTATTCTTTTTGCATTTACATGTTGTTTTTTTATGTTTTTGTTTATTTGCCTTATTTGATTCACATGCAGTATAGCCTTTAATGTCACAGGTGGGACTGGAAACAGGCTGCCAGGAGGAGTTAGAGTTCTTCTGCTACTGGGCCTGAAGGAGCTGCAGAAGAACCAACACCACAGAACCATCCGTCATTTTCTTACTGCTCTTCTCCCATCACGACTTCCTCCTTCGCTCCTCGGGGGAGTCGCTCTGGTTTGCGGTGGCCCCGAGTTTCTGTCCAGCCTGAGCGTTCACTGTGAGTGTGCAAGTACGTCCGTTTTTGGAAAGTGCGTGCGTGCGTTTTTAAAAATGTGTGGCGTCTTGATTAATGTGATAATTGTACTAAATGATGTTGCACTGTCGGTGTCGTGGAGCAAACAGCAGGAATGCAATGTTTTAGATAGAGGATATGAACTTTTAAGATTATAAAGAGGTTAAAAGTTTAAACACACCTATCTCTAAAACTACATTCAGTCAGGATATCAGCCACTGGATATTTATGGTTTTATACTGTACATTGTCAAAGTATATGGTAAGATTAAAGATCTAAATAAATCATATTTTGTATTCAGAGGAGCGATGTGAGGAGGAGATTTTCTGTCAGGGAGAAATAAATTACAAGATGCATACTGTAGTTTAGAAAAGATCTGTGGAGTTCACCGTTCATTTTGGGGGGAGTTGCAGCAACGCAGGCTGTGTGGGATTTTTCAGTTTCAAAACAGTTGAGAGGATGAGACGTTCAGGTTTGGTGGCATGAAGCCTGGAAATGAGTCCTCAACATTTGATGAAAGTTTAAATACTAAAGCGTTGACAGTCCAGGCCCAAACGAGACAAACCTGTTCAAACATCAAGTATCATACTTAGTAAACTTTTCTTTTTGTGCTGCAGTTCTGTCATATCACAAGTCAGGCAGGTTTAACAGAAAATATGTGCTAAGTTTGAATAAATAAGCCAGTTCTGATGACAGTGCCATTTTATTTTCAGCTAAGTCTGTGTTACAATTTATAGAAACATCTGGCCCGGGTTCACCAAAGGTTTGTGCAGAACAAATTTGGATTTTTCTGTCTAATCCTCAAAGTTGTCACAAAGGGAGATGTGTGCCTCAAACTGTGCTGCCAACCAAACGCAGTCTCCTCACTGATGTAGTTTGTCAACATTTAAATGAGGTTTCATTTATTTAGCATAAGTGGTAAAATTGACCAAGTTTATGTAAATAACATCTGGGCTAAAAGTGCTTGATTCTTAAAGTCCTGGTCCTGGGTTCAATCCCTGGGTTGGACCTGGGGTTGTTCTCTGTGCAGTTCCCATGTTCTCCTGGTTTCCGGTACTCCGGTTTCCTCCCACAGTCCAAAATAAAATGTGAACATTAGCTGCTGCAGGTCCAGGCCTCCCTGGCAAGAGATCTGTGATCTCATTGGGATCTGCCTGGTTAAATAAAATTTAATTAATAAATAAAGACCAGTTAGCAGGAGGTATAATTCACCGCCTCTTTCAGTGATCAAAGATGTTTCTTGCATCAACAGGTAAAACCAAAAAGTGCATAAAATCCCATTTTGGTTATTTTACATTCAGGTCATAAACTTTTAGTTCCAGGACATTTCAGCAGGTAGTACTCCACACCTAATGGATCAGTTCAAATAATGGTCCTGGCTGCAGCCACTCAGAGCAAAGGGGGAGGCAAGCATCCATTTATCTGGAATGGAAACCCAGATAAAGATTTTTTTAATGTATTAAGTGAAAGTAAGAGGAGCGCTGATGATCAGAGAAGCACAAAATGTCACTAACTGATGTAGAAAAGCCGTCCTGAATGTGATGCCTCCAATAAAAGGAGACGTTCTTACAGCTTTGCCTCTTGAGCATCGCTCTGCAGACTGCAGGTGCAAAGAGTTGTGCTGTGCACGTTTAGTGAATCCGGGCCTCTGTCTTCTGATGCCGATTTTTTTTTTGTCTATATGATACTAGAGGCAAGTGCAAATATATGTGTATATTAGTTTATTTTGATGAGAGTATTTATATAGATATATTTCTGAGTACTTGGAGTCGTGATGTTTCCACACAGTTTTTGTCTTGATTATTTAAAAGTATTCAGACGCAGGACGTGTTTCTGCTGCCACGTTAGCTTTTGTCTTAGAGAAAACTTGAAAACGACGAGGTTTGCATTCGACAGCAGCGTCGTTCGCCTTGTGGATGGTCGAGACCCATCCAGACCTGGAGGACCTCTTTCTTTTTTAAGTCCTGAGAACATCCGCTTGCTGCTCCGCCGTCGTCTCTCTGCAAGTGCGATGTCCCTCACAGGACTTTTGTAAATCTTGAAACCTCTGTACATATTTGTTCTGTATATACTGACAAGGAGAAGATTCAAATATATCTTAAAGTCTATATACGGATACTGCAAAGAAAAGTAAATGATCACAAACATGCTGTATATAAATGTTGGTGGCTGTAGCACAATAATGTCACGTTCACACAGAGCAGCGTCTACATCAAACGTAGTTTACAGATTTTTTTTTTTTTTTTAACAGTTTATGAATCTTGCATTGCAGACTTTCTGACCTTTGAGTTAATCTCAGTCCTGTTTTTAGATTTAGAATTAGGAGAAAATATAATTTTTACCATTTGGACGCTTGTTCAAACATGTCATTGCAGCTTCATGAGATTAAACTGTAAATTCAAGATTGTTTCGTACGATTTCTGGCATATTTATTATTTCTGAATGTGTGAAAATATGAGACTTGTTAGGTTCACACATTTACAAGTTCTGGATGGTTATTTTCACACAGGTAACAGATTCAAGGCAAAGCCATAATTTAAAGGAGGGGGTGGTTGTGATAAATATTGATTTAGCAGTTGTATATTTTGTTTAAAGGGTTGTAATGGTACATGCATTTCATCACAGTATGGACGTCAGGGTCCGTGCAGTCAGACAAAGAACACATCAGACAAGCATCAGGCGCTCATCTTTAAAATCCTGCCTGATAACTGCTATTATAGACGAGGAAGACACTAAAGCGCTCTACACAAAAGCAAAGCAACAAAGTCATGTAGGTCATTTCACTAAATGTGCTTAGAAACCATAAACTGTAGAGCACAGACCTCGGGCCCTAACCAAGAAGTTGAAGCCAGAACAGAACCAGTTACCTTGTCAGCTGGTTTCAGACCCGCCCCCTCTATGTAAACCAGTTAATGTTGCCATTGTTAACATTAAGAAAGCACCACATCCTTTTATTTACATTGTTGACTCTTGTTGGTTCATGTAGCTCATACCTCGCAGCTTTATGCTCAAACTTTAATTAGCTGTAATGAGGTAACGTTTAAAATGAAGCTCATTTGACTAGGCCTGTCACGATAACAAATTTTGCTGGGCAATTAATTGTCTCAGAAATTGTTACGATAAACAATAATATTGTTTGAAATTTGACAATAATTAGTCATGTCAAATTTAAGAAGAAATGTTGGTTAATTTTGTGTGTAGTACATTTTTTCGACCACTGGATGGCAGTATAAGACTGTTTGACCTGAAGGATGGATAGTGAGGGAGCGAGCAGCGTCTCTTTAGTAAAAATGGGAGGGAGGCCCCTTGATGTGACATGGGCTGTCTTTCTTCAGTTTTCAAAATGGCGGACACTCGGTGTTGTTTGAACTCTTTAGCATTTTTCACACAAAGCTTTTAATTTTAAAAAATCAGTAAACAAGTTCTCATCTTCTTTTTGCAGAGAAAAACTTTTAGGCACGGGTTTCAGCCGTGAATTCTGGAGCGTCGACAAGATGGAGCTTTTTTCCTCGAGGTCGGCCTGTTAGCTTAGCTCGTAGCTTAGCATCTCAGCTTAGCTGCTTTTAACGATCCAAAAACACGATTTTGAACGATTTAAACAGATTTTAAAGTGAAGAGCACCGGAGTTGAGCCTTTTGTCGTCCAGTGTCTTCAGTAGAAAGAAAGAGACACGAAGAAACGATAAAGCTGATAAATGAAAATGAGGTTGGTCATTTTTATTTATCATGTGATTAATTGATTTATTGTTTATCGTGACAGGCCTACGTGTGACACCATGATTGTGTGTGTGTGTGGAGGGGGAAGTAGGCGAGACTTAAATCCCCACATCACTAATGTGCAGAAGCTAGTTCCAAAAAAAAACCGCATGGTCGTTTAAAATGGTTCCTGCTGTCTTCAATGGGCTCTTTGCACGTCATTCTCTTAGTTTGTATTTAGAACTATTTTATATGGAAAGCCAAATAGGTCAAAATTCACGTGCTTTCAAACGCTTCTGTATGGAAACCAAACGGATTATATTTTAGCTGCTTTGTCTTCTTGCATAACTACTGAACCATGATTTATGTGTACCATTACACCTCCACTTGTTAAATCAAGTTAAATATATTTAACTGTTACGTTGAATCAGTGACGCTAATACAAAAAACATTTTAAATCAAACTGAACAAGATTCACAAAAAGTGAAAATGTGCTGCTTTTATTGATCCGTGTACTGAACAGATTTCAACAAATCACATTTATCAAGGAAATATTAACGACAAAGACATGTTTTCAAAGGTGACCTTTTTTTTTTTTTTTTCAAATAATTTCCATCAGTTTTTACAGTTTTTTGAACAAGTCTCACTCCTGATGAGTCTGAATGAATGCTGCATGAATTTATTTTATTTTAGGGAAATAAAAGCGAAGACCTTTTAAGGATATTTTTTGTTCGGTTGTGCTGCGGTGAACGGCGTCTTTGTCTGGATCTGTGTTGCAACGTGCCGCTCCGCGTTTTGTACCGACACCAAACTTTGCATCCGTGAAAGTTTCCAGTTTTGCTGCTTCAAGCGTGTTCTCTGAAAACCGAAGCCTTTTCTACACGAACAGGAGGAATGTACCGCCGGCGCTCACACGGAGGCGTCTGGGGTCAGATAATCAGTGCTGTCCTTTTCCTTTTGTCGTCAGTGTTGCCAAGAGATGGTTTGATTCATCATCTGTTTACTTTTTTGTGTTATATAATCCACTTTTTTATGTTTAGGGAATAAAAAGAGCAAATTAAACTCAAATAAAATCCAACAAATTAACACTGCTTAATGCACCAACTAACAAGTGAGCGTTGTGTTGTGCACGCTGTCGCTGCAGCCATGTTTTTTTGTTGTCGCTGTTCTTTCAGGTTCTGGGGCCAAAGTTAAAGAGAAAACACGTTTGACCAATAAACCCTTAAAAAGTTATTTGTGTCAAACTGTTGTAATGCTATTGGAATAAAAAAGAAATGCCTTCTTTTATTTTAGTTTTTTGGATAAAAGATCATTCATCAAGTGGAAAACTGTGTAAGATGAAAATAATTCATAAATCCTCATTCGAATGTTGAAACTATTAAAAATGTTTTTATATTATTCGGATGTGCGTTTGTTTTTGTTGCCAACGATCATTCAGAACGAAGAAGGACAAACAAGTGTGTGTGTGTGTGGGGGGGGGGACGTATGTCTGGAAGCCTTCGGTCACATTCGAAGCTCGAGTTAAAACCACATTCTGCAGAAGAATAAAACATTTAGGTTCAATTTGTGAGAAAAATCTAAATGTGGCATGCAGAACCCTAAAAACGATCGGCTCTGCTCATTAAAATATACAGAAACATCTCGTCCAGCAAATGTTTTGTCTGGAAAAACAGTTGTTGAAGTTGTAAAAGTCGTTTTGTTAAATGAACGTCTTTAAGCGACGCAGGCGAACTCAAGTTTAACATCCAGAATGTGAAAACACGAGGAGCTCTTACCGTTGACTTTTTATTCACAGAGTTAAATGGAGGAGAGGATGGACCTCAGGTTGATGTGTCCAAAGAAATAACTTTATTAGTTTCATAATTAATCATGTTGTTAACGATGAAGGAGAATAAGAAAGTTCATGCTCAAACCGGTGGAATGTTCTGGGCTGGAGGCGAGGAGTTAAATTAGTTTGGAGTCTTGTTTATAAGTGATGGGCTGACGAAACGAGGCTTTCTCTGCAGTAAAGAGGGGCTTGCTCCGGTCTGTTGAAGTGAAGAAAAGGCCAGGCCACAAGGTAAAGCTCTCAGATTTCTTGTTCTATACGTTCAAAACCTTAAAGAGGTCTACACTAGGGATAAAAGAACAAGACCTTACAAGCAGTTGAAATGAGCTTCCTCTGGGTCAGGGTAGATCGATACGAACAATCGGCCAATACAGGTGCTGGTCATAAAATTGGAATATCATGAAAAAGTTGATTTATTTCAGTAATTCCATTCAAAAAGTGAAACTTGTACATTATATTCATTCATCACACAGACTGATATATTTCAAATATTTATTTATTTTAACGTTGACGATTATAACTGGCAACTAATGAAAACCCCAAATTTAGTACCTCGGAAAATTAAAATATTGTGAAAAGGTTCAATATTAAAGACACCTGGTGCCACACCCTAATCAGCTAATTAATTAAAACACCTGCAAAGGCCTTTAAATGGTCTCAGTCTAGTTCTGTAGGTGACACAGTCATAGAGAAGACTGCTGACTTGACAGATGTCCAAAAGACAACCATTGACACTTTGCACAAGGAGGACAAGAAACAAAAGGTCATTGCTAAAGAGGCTGGCTGTTCACAGAGCTCTGTGTCCAAAAACAATAGAGAGGTGAAGGTAAGGAAACGATGTGGTAGGAAAAAAGTGTTCAAACAATAGAGATGACTGCACCCTGAAGAGGATGGTGAAACAAAACCCATTCCAAATTGTGACAAAGAGTGGACTGCAGCTGGAGTCACTGCTTCTAGAACCACCACGCACAGACGTATGCAAGACATGGGTTTCAGCTGTCGCATTCCTTGTGTCAAGCCACTCTTGAACAAGAGACAGCTTCAGAAGCGTCTCGCCTGGGACTGCTGCTGAGTGGTCCAACGTTATGTTCTCTGATGAAAATAAATGTTGCATTTCCTTTGGAAGTCAAGGTCCCAGAGTCTGGAGGAAGAGGAGAGGCACAGAATCCACATTGCTTGATGTCCAGTGTCAAGTTTCCACAGTCAGTGATGGTTTGGGGTGCATGTCATCTGCTGGTGTTGGTCCACTGTGTTTTCTGAGGTCCCAGGTCAATGCAGCCATCTACCAGGAAGTTTTAGAGAATTCATACTTCCTGCTGCTGACAAACTTTATGGAGTTGTAGATTTCATTTTCCAACAGGACTTGGCACTTGCTCACAGTGCCAAAGCTACCAGGACCTGATTTAAGGACCATGGTGTCCTTGTTCTTAATTGGCCAGGAAACTCACCTGACCTTAACCTCTTAGAAAATCTATGAGGTATTGTGAAGATGTGATGCACCAGACCCAACAATTCAGAAGAGCTGAAGGTCACGATCAGAACAATATTCTATGTTGTAAGTCATTGATAAAAGAAGGACTGAAAGAGTTTTTCTTAGGATTTTTAAAAGAGACACCTACAAAAATGTATTTTTCTTTTTCTATTTGGTTAAGAACCTTTTGAAGACAGAAGGGCAATTCAGTATACCGTGACCGTTGTGTCCTCTGTGACCTCTGTGTCCTCTGTGACCTCTGTGTATGGACTTTGTGGTTTCATCATCATCATCATCTCATATTTCTTGTGTCACTTCTTGTATTTGATCACAGACTCTGCCAGATTCAGAGTCTCTCCTCAGCAGTGACGAGTCTTGTCTTGCTCTGCTGTCAGAGGCCCAGAGCAGGCAGACTCAGTACGATGGCCTGCTCACCAATGCCAGGCCTGCCACCACTCAGAGCTACATCTACATCCACAAGACGGAGGAGAATGGCAGTATCCACCACACCTTCTGCTACTGTCTGGAAACAGACCAGTGGAAAGAGCTGCAGACAGAGAGGGGAGAAAGGACGGCTCCGATGCCCGATCCACCAGGGTCATATCTTACGAGCTATGCTGAGAAGGTACAATTTGGGATGGGACAGAAACTTGAAGAAATGTTTCTTATTGTTTTGGTTTGTGACATTTAAAAATGAAGTGTTAGTCAACTTATTGATGTAAACAGGGTTGTTTTTGTCCTATTTTGATCTAAAAGACTCTTTTTTAAGTTAAGAATAATGAGAGGAGGCACAAATTCCATGTATTTCTCACGCTGAAGACAAACATTTCTTCACTCCCGTGTATCTAAGATGTTTGTCACAGGTGGTTGCCGGGGGAACTGTTGCCGGGCAATTCGCCTCCATGTTGCAGAACAGCACCACAATGCCACAGATGAGGTTTGGTGTTTTTGTCCTGCGACTTTAACCTGTACTCCTGCACCGGCCATGCTGAAGCCCAGAACCATGCACACGGCTGTCACATGCCTGGACCGAGTTTATGTCATTGGGGGACGGACCAAGGGGTCCAGAGAGGAGGCCCCGAGTCTGCTTGAGGTGACATTTTCTTAGATCACCTGCTGTTGATCGCTAGTTTCTGAAAAGTTTTTTTTAAGTCCTTTTTGTTTACATACAGGACACATTCTTCTGTCTGTTGTTTGTCAGGTGGAGTATTACAACCCTCTGAGCCAAACGTGGTGCTCTGTCAGCCCATTGCCCACTGCCATCTTCTACCCAGAGGCCAGTGCTTGTGGGAACATTATTTACACCTTGGGGTCTGAGGTGGAGATCACAGACTCCTTTAACCCCTCGCTCGACTGCTTCTTCTGCTACGACGCCCAGCAGAACCAGTGGAGCCGCCTGGTGGCAGAGTTTGGACAGTTCTTCCACGCTACACTGGTCAAGGCGGTGTCGATGAATAGCACTCTGCACCTCTGTGACCTGTCCACGTATAAGGTGAGCCATCGGACAGATGGTGGAGACGCATTGCACTGGGTCATTTCTAAATGTTATTTTGTCATACAGGTTTACAGTTTTTGCCCAGAGACAGGTGTGTGGAAGGGCGAGGGGTCATTCGAATGTGCAGGGTTCAATGCTGGAGCTGTTGGTGTGAGCGACAGAATCTACATTCTGGGTGGAGACTATTCCCCCGACGAGATCACTGATGAAGTTCAGGTGATTTTATGGGCCTTTTTTTTAGTTTGTTTGTTTGCTTTGCAAGCTGGAGTTTGTAACGATTTTACTTTTGAGTCACTGAATTAACGTTGATGAACAGAGTGGAGCTGAAAAACATTTTGATTCCACAAGATTTTTGCAGGTTTTAACAAAACTGAACGATCACCTGGGACCATTGGTGCATTTTTATTTATAAAGTCATTCTTTGTCTTTGTGGGATGTTTAATTAAATACTAGCCAATATCAGATGTCCAGCAAAGTTCAGTCAGGTCACATGGATGGGTTCTTTTTTTGTTGAGACATTTTGTCTTTCATCCAAAGGACTTCATCAGTCTGAGGAGCCACAACAAACTCAGTCCCATAAGAAACACTCTCCAATAGTGGACCAACCAGTTTGCTGTGATAAGATGGTTTCTGGGGCCCGCCCACACCCCTGTCGACTCCTCTGAGGCAGCCATAGCCAAAGGGATTCAAATCATCAAAGTTCATGCTCAATCATCCAGATTAAAAATCCAACAAAGTTCAGTCAGGTCATCTGGACTGTTTCCTTTTTTTTTGTTGAGATGTTTTGCCCTTCATCCAAAGGACCTCTTTGGCTATGGCTGCGTTGGAGGAGTAAACAGAGGGAGAGGGCAGGCCCCAGAAACCATCTAATCACCAGCAAACTGGTTGGTCCACTATGTGGAAGTGCTGTTTGTGGGACTTTGTTTGTTTGTGGCTCCTCAGACTGATGAAGTCCTTTGGATGAAGGACGAAATGTCTCAACAAAAAAAGACACCTTCTGATAACCTGACAGAACATAGTTGGATTTTGTTTTTGGATTATTGAGCATGGGGCAGCACGGTGGCACAATTGGTAGAGCTGCTGCCTCTCAGCGAGAAGGTTGCTGGTTCAAATCCCAGTCTGGGTCTTTTCTGGATGGAGTTTGCATGTTCCCTCCGTGCATGCAAGGGTTTTCTCCAGGTACTCCAGTTTCCTCCCACAGACCAAAAACATGCATGTTAGACTGACTGGTAACTCTAAATTGTCTCCAGGTGTGAGTGAGAGAGTGAATTATTGTTTTTCTCATTTGTCTCTATGTGTCCCTGTGATGGACTGGAGACTCGTCCCCCACCTCTGACACAGTGATGGCTGGACATAGTCACCAGTGACCCCTATGACCCAAAAATAAATAAATGGGTAAAGATAATGGATGAATGAACGTCAACTAAAATTAAAACTAAGTTAAATATCCATCCATCCTTTATCTTTAAGCTTCTTTCTTTGTGGGTCGCGGGGGGTGGGGGTCACTGGACATTAACCTTGTCGCATGAGCTACGTTTTGTTTTAAATCTCATTTTAAACTAAACTTTTTTCTTTCTTTAAGAGTTAAATGCAGAGTAACACTAATGAGGCACTTTAGCGTTAGCATGCAAGCTAACTTTCATTGATGGCGCTAAAGAACAAATCTAACAATATAATTTTATTGCCCCTTTTTGAACTGAGGGTGTGTTTGTGTGGTAAATTTTAAATCTGGTGAATAAATTTTTAGCTCAAACGTCACATGAAGAGAACAGAAAGCTATAAAACCAGCTGGACTGTAGCTGTGCCGCAGAACAAAACACTCCTTTTCTTTCTGTCCTTTGTGACCTTTTCTAAATCTCCCATCCAACACTGGGGAGACGCCTGCTCCAACTGAGCTTTAATTATGTCAAAGCAATTACAGAACCAATATGAAGGCCTGAGGAGGGAAACGGCTGCAGGAACTTCAGATTCAAGACCTGAACCAGGAAATAAGTTTGTCTCTGAGGATCCAGCATTACGTTTATAAAGAAATGGTTTAAATTAAACTTTCATTTGGAAAAGAACGACAACTCGAAGCAAGTATAAATACACTAAATTTAACTCTTTTAAGTTTTACACAAAGATTTTTTTGTACTCCTTCCTCTCCAATGCAGTTTAAAACACCAGTTTTAAAGGTTTCAGTAATAACACACTGCCATCTTGTGGAAGATTTTCCAACATACCTACCGGTGTGTATTTTTGAATAGGATTACTGTACAGTACAGTACGTATTGCCTTTTATGGCTTCTCTGGTTTCTAGATATTAAATAGGCTTTTTCATTATATGCTACTTTTTTTTCCTGCAAATAAATATGCAACCACTTCAAAATCTTGAAATTTATGCAAACTTACTAACATTTGTAAATTTTTACATTTATAACCTAGTGATAAACCAAAAAAAGGATCATATGGTCACGCATAAATTCAAAATTTTCTAGAGTTTTCGTGTCTTTTTATTGAGTTGCTCTATCAAAAAGTGCCAACAGTGACACTGTTAGGTAGACTTTAATGAAACTCAGAAAGCAATCATTGGACGTTTGTACGTCTACCTTTTGCAGTTCCACTTCAAGACTGCGGTCACAGTTAATTACCATAGCAAACACAAAAATGGCTCAAACTCTGTTGATTTTACAGATGCTGAAATTACTAAAATTTGAAATAACTACATTGGGAGATGAAATACCTCAGAGTGATTCACAACCCATGAGGAAGTGGAAGGTAAATAGACTGTGCTTATAAGTATAAAGTGGTTTTCTATCTCATTGAGACACTCAAAGCGCTTTACAGTATAATCTGTGCCCTCATTTACCCATTCATACAGCACTCCAAGTATAGCTATACAAAGAATCAGTGCTTTAGGTCACATTCATTACACCAATGGGACACATATCGGAGGCAATGAGGGGTTCACGGTCTTGCCTAGGGACAATTAAGCATGCGACTGCTGTTGGAATTGAACCCCCAACCCTTGTATTGGAGGACGACTGCTCTAACCACTCAACACACCGGAAGTAATATGAAGTAAAACAGGAATGCTAACAATGGACTAAATGCCACGGGTAGTGGTGACGTACTTCCGTCAGAATTCCAGTGGGGTACATCACTTCCAGCTCCTATCTACTGCAGTTCATTTTAGCATTAGCTCCCAGTAGTAGACCATGAGAACAACTCAAAACGGAAAGCGTCTGCGATTGACTGGCACTGCAAGTCAGTTCTGTTGTGTGCTGTTGTGTCCGCTAACTGGTAGGTACAATAGAGTGGTTGGTTTTGCAATTTACCTACTGATGAGGGGTTCAGGCAACAATGGATCATGGCTATCTGCAGGGAAAACGTAGCGTTCAATGGTCACACCCGCGTTTGTAGTCTGCATGTCAAACCTGAGGACATCGATGCAGTGATCGAGTGAAAAAAAGCCATCACTAACTCAGCGTTGCCTGCAAACCGGAAGTGCGCTGTCCCACTGGAAACGCGGAAGCGCTAGAACGGAGGTCCGTGGCATATAGTCTATTATAGCTATAAAGTTTTATCCATTCAAGTTATTTTAAGACAGGAACAGTCAACCTTGGTATTTTGTCTGACTTAAACCAGCATTTTGCTTGAAAATTAATTGAACACATGAGTCATATTTTGTGTTGGCATTATTACCAAAATGTTTGGGCCTTGGTAGAGTATATAGCCTGGAATTTAAACAATATTAAATGTTTAAAAGTCGCACTAAAACAAATAGTTTATCTAAACTTTGTATTTGAACCTTAACTTCTAAATGGGTGATTTTGTAAAGATATTAACGGAGACATACATCTGTGCTGAGGGACAGTCTGGCAGATACCAGGAGGCCCCTCTGTTCACACTCCTGCTCTTGGCAAAACTTGATTATGACAGTTGGCGCCTATTTGCTTTGATCTATCTCGACTACGACAACCGGGGATTAACAGCTAGTCGACGATACCTTGTCATGGGGGATTTGGGGATAGAGGTTTGATTTACTAGCGCTTGTTCCGTTTGTTTCTGAATGAGACGTGCGGGAGATGACCTTGTCAAAGCATAGGATTTGGGTATCCTAGCAACAGCTTGGAAATGGAGCAGTAATTGTGTAAAAGGCGGCGACAGACATGTCTAACACAACAATTTTACCTACCCTTTATGTGATGTACCATGAATATCAAACTGTCATTTTCTTTTTTATTATTATTATACCATTTCAGATTAAAAAATTAGCAACTAGTTATTCTGTTAAGCATTTCTTTACTTGTAGGCCACTTAGTAAAAAAAATGCAGTTTTAATAAAGTTCTTAGGCATACTCATTTTTTATGAACATTTATACAGTCCTATTTAATATATGTGTGGCCTTATGCAAATAATTTAATTTAAACCTATTTGCTTATAGGGAACAAATCAGATTTTGGGGTTTTAATGACGAGCAAGAAGTGAGACAAGTCAAATGACAAAATGGTTAAGCTGGCTAACACTGGCCGTCTGAGTCACACCATAATCTGGCCTCCTCACCGTGCCAAACCCAACAGCTCTCAGGGCCAAATCTCAAGATTGAAGAGCTTTAGCTCCTGATTTTCCGTCAAAACATCCAGCAAACCCTCATTTCTAGCTATCCGTCTTCCCCCACACGAGTTCCTTTATCGCCCTCGCACTTATTTTACTCCTGCCATGAATACTGATGTCAATGCATCGAGGTAATAGCCACCATTCAGCTATGGAGAAGCTAAGTTATCATTTTTGCATTTCAATGCATGAAAAAAAAAGTATTTGGGTTTCCAAACATTTTTCAGCTGGGAATTGAGGCATCTAGTTTGTTTCTTCTTTTAAGATGGATAAATAGTTGAATGTTTAAGCGCATAAACGTTGTCATTGTACATAACATTTACTCCAAAATACTTTATTTTTTAGCTATTTTAAGTTGAACTAGAGAAACTGGATTACCTGCAAATATGCATTGCAGAAGAACTTGCTGAAAAACAGTTTCTGAAATGTAGCCGAAATGGAAGAACAAGCCAAAAATTAGCAGAAGAAAGCAGACAAAACACATTTGCTGAAATAGTTTAAAATAAGCAGAAAGCAGCACAAAAATGATACTGACTTAAAAAAAACTGAACTTAGCAAAAAATAGCTAAAAAGTAGCAGAAAGGCAGAAATAAGCTTAAACTACAAGAAGGAAGCAGAGAGATCTGAAATGAGGGGGAAATTTAGAATTGGCGGAATATGTAAAAATTAGCATAAAATAGCTAAATAGTAGCTGAAGAAGCTGAAACTAGCATATTTAAGCTGAAAGGAGTATAACAAGCTGAAATTATCAGAAAGAAGTTAATTAGGCTGAAAGTAGCAACATTTACCACAAAAATGTCAATTTATCTGAAAACAGCTGAAATTGTCTAGAAAATGCTAACAGTAGCTGAACAAGTAGAACGAGTTTAAATTAGCATAAGAAAGCAGAAATAACACATATTTGTGAAGATAGGCTTAAAGAGGTAAAAATTAGCACAAAAAAGTGGAAAATATCTGGAAAATAAGCTGAAATTACAAACACACACACACACACACACACACAAAACCACTTAAATGCAGCTACAAATCAGAAAGAAGCTTAAATTACTAAAAGGATGTGGAGAGAGCACATTTTTGCTAAATTAGGCTGATTTGTTTAAATTAATGCTAAAAATGAGGAATTGGATGAAAAAGCGGCAAAAGCAGCTAAATAGAAACTGAAATGGTAGAAAAAACTGAAACTTGCAGAATTAAGCCGAAAGGCGCATAAACTGAAATTACCAGAAAGAAGTTAATTAGGCTGAAAGTGGCAGAATTTACCACAAAAAATTCTATTTACCTGAAAACCGTCGAAATTAACTAAAATTATAAAACGGTTGCTGAACAAATAGAGCAAGCTTAAATTAGCAGAAGAAAGCAGGAAGAACACATTTGCAAAATTAGGATTAAAAAGGCAGAAATGAGCACAAAAATGTGGAAAATATACAACTGAAAAGCAGCTAAAAATTAGAAAGAAGCTTAAATTACCAGAAGGAAGTGGAGAGAGCACATTTTTGCTAAATTAAGCTGATTTTTTTAAATTAGTGCAAAAAAATGTGGAATTAAATGAAAAAACTAAAAGAATTGGCATAAAAGCAGCTAAATAGAAGCTGAAATATTAGAAAAAGCTGAAACATAAAAATAAGCTGAAAGGAGCATAGGCTGAAATTATCACAAAGAAGTTGGAAGAAGCACAAAAATATTGTAGTTAGCAGAAAGATTCTGAAAAGAGCATAAGATAGCTGAGAAAAAACAGCTGAAATTAGCTGAAAGTAGCTGAAAAATTTTAAATTTGCATAAGGAAGCTAAAAGAAGCTGAAGCAGAACAAAATGTGAAAGGAGCAGTAAAAGGTTGTAAACACGTCTAAAGATTTGAAGGATGGAAAATGAGCTCAATTCATTTTCTATGAGGAAATAAAGGGCAGAAAAGGCTAAAATATTTCAAAAAGCTAAAGTTGCACCAATATAAAAAGTTGTAGCAGGATTGTCCTAAAAGAGCTGAATGTTTTGAGGTATGATTTGTTGAAGAAGCACAAAAATATTGGAATGAGAAACATGTCCAAAAATGTATGGAATAAAAATTAATCACTATAGTGTGAATGCTTCATAAACATTCACACAATAATTTGTCTTCAATTCAATTCTCAACACAAATGGTTTAGTGCATGAACTGAAGGCTGTTACAGCTGCATCATGACATCGTTTGTTCTTATTTGTAATAGTCTACCTGGTGTTTTCTTTAAATGAATGAAATACAGAATATCCATACTCCTACACGCACATGGACGAGCTTGTAAAAAGAAACGACACTGAACACACTCCTCTCCAAACAGATGAACAGAATCCCCTAGTGGTGTGTGACAGAGATAAGGAAGTGTCTGTCATATTTTTAGTATTTTTCCCACTTATGTCACATCGTGATTGGAGTAGAAAAAAAAGTGACAATATATTTGACAAGTGACAACTAAGAATTACTGATAGGACTGCACTGATGTCAGACGCCTCCGATTATTGATTGTATTTCAAACGTTGAAAGGTCCAGTTCGAGCTGTAACCTTCACAACAAGCAATAATCACCGTGCACATCACGAGTAGTAATTCCTATGAAACACTACTCATGAAATCCAAGTACAAATCAACAATACTTGCACGTTAATGACTTCCAGCTACTTGCATGATGTGAAAACGCCAGAATAACCGTAATGTTTGTGCGTCAGCCTAAATGAATCAAGGACTGCGTCAGAGAGAAAAAGTGGAAATCAATTAATTGTGGGTCATCCTTATTTGTGATGGTGTTTGCAAACTAAGTGCAAGCTTAAAACGAATGAAAGGACGAAATGACAGAGTGGTTTGTTCGCATATTTGCAAAAATAGCAATTATGCTCTCTCCTTGTGTACATGTGTGCAACAATGTGGGAGAAAGACTCAAATATACAAGTGTGGTTAAAGACATCTGAGGTTGAGTTTTGTTTTGTGCTGCAATTTGTAAAGTGGGTATTCATATTTTTGATGGGTTACCGTAAACGTCCGTGAACAATTGCCATATATTTTACTGTGGAAAACAGAGTTGCATTCGGGCCTGAAAAAAAATCCAACACAACACGGCCCGAGCCCGTAGGCATTGTGTTCGAGCCTAACCCGACTAATTAACTGTAATTGGAGACCCGAACCTGTTATTTTAAATAAGCTTTTACTGCTTTTATAAGCAACTCACTTTGAGATGAGTTTAAAAAACATATTTAAAAGAAAGATATGATTTTTTATTTTTTCATTAGCAAGTCGCCAAATGGAAATTAATATACAAAATTAATAGCCTAAAAAAAAATCAACTACTGTATAAAGATTGGATATTATACAGATGAACAAAGGTATTTTTAGAGCAAAATTATTTAGAAAAACATAGAACAAGGCTATTTTAATTGAATGCACTGGTTGCTTCAGCTTTTGTAGCTTCAGGTGTTGCAAATTCTTCCATGGCAGATGAGTGAACGGTGGGGGAGCGGGACACGTGTGGTCAACAATCCGGTGATCCATCTGAAGCTTAACAGGACTATTTTTTTTTAACCTTTCAAACAGATGGTCAGCGGATGCGCATGGCCGATGATCCATCTGAAGCTTAATGGGACTTTAAAAAAAATTAAAAATGAACCTCTTTCAACTGGCTGGTCAGACGCGCGCGGCCGATGATCCGGTGATCCATCTGAAGCTTAACCTGACTTTTTTTTTTTAACAGCACTTTTAAAACCTCTTAACTAGCCGATCGGTGGACGTGCATGGCCGATGATCCGGTGATCCAACGTGAGCTTAATAGGACTTTTTTAAGAATCTCTTTCAACCAGCCGGTCAGAGGACACGCGGCTGATGATCCGGTGATCCATCTGAAGCTTAACAGAACTTTTTTTTAACCTCTTTCAACCGGTCGGTCAGACCTGAGCGTGCACCTGACACACATCAGCAGGTTTCATTGTGCTGGCTTTGTAGAGTGAGTTCGCCCGTTTTTAGATTTTGTTTAATATCTTCCAGCTCAATTATGTCACTTGTTGAGGGTGATTTGCAAATCCTCAGATGTGTGATAAGAGCAAAGCAGTAGTAGCAGTTTAACAATAAAATGCAACACAAGAAAAATCAGGTCCAGCAGGTTCTCGCACTCTGCCCGGATCAAACACTAGTCTCAGTGGCCTTTAAATGCTCAGGTCACAAAAGTCCAATCACCTCTGGACTTCATTTTAGATCTGGGGACATCTAGAGAACTGGTTGGTAAACTGGTGTTCTCTTACTGGAGTGTAGATGTTAAGAAGATCACATAAATATGACGGGACCAGACCTTTTAAAACTTCAAAAACAAGCAATAAAATCTTAAAATCACTGCGGAAGTGGACAACCAGTGGAGAGAAGCCAGGACAGAGGTTGTGTGTTCATGTTTTCTAGTTGCTGTTAAAAACAGGCTGCTGCGTTCTGGACTGTTTGTAGATGATATAAAGATGATTTATCTAAACCAACGTAAAAAACATTGCAATAGTTCAAACGGGAGCTAATAGACGCATGAATCACTTTTTCAAGGTCTCTAAAAGGGAGAGACGACTTCACCTTGGCAATGAGTCTTGGAAGAAACGGTATTTCACAACTGCTTGTGTCTGTTTGTCTAATTTAAAAGCACCATCAAAAACAACTCCCAGATTCCTGACAGTGGAGTGGCTGTGTGAAGCCAAGGGGCCAAGAGCATCAAGGGCGTTAAATTCACCAAAGCTGATGACGTCCGTTTTATTTTCATTTAGATTCTAGAAAGTTAGTTTCAAACAAGACTTCTGTACCGTTCAAGAGTGGTTCCAGTGGAGTGAGTTAGACAAAACTTTAAGAATATAAAATAAAATCACAATATGCCATCTTTTATTCTGAAAAAAGTAAATACAATCATAAACGGTTATAGCTAAATTAAAGCTTTATGACCGAATAAAAGGAACTAAATAAAGTAGATAATTTATAACACATCAACAAACTGAGCACCGATGTTCCCTGTCTCTGAGACGTTTGAATAGTGAATGGTTGTAGTTTTTATTTTAATGTCTGTTTTCTGGACTGTACAGAAAAGGGAATGCAAGTAAACCTTAATGTTTTCTCAAGACTTTGAAGTTGGTAAAAGTTGCTGTGTTTAAGAGTAGATGTAGCAGTTGTTTGTTTTGTTGTTGTCTGAAGCAATGCAGGATGATGGATTCTGGGAAATGGATGGAGCAATTTTGTCCATGACCTTTTTTGTTTTTTTTTTAATTTACCGTTTATTTATCCAGGTAGTCTTATTGAGTCACGAGAACTCATTTTCAAGAGAGACCTGTTTAGGGAGCAGATGGTGGGGGTTAAGGGCCTTGCTCAGGCACCCAGAGTGGGGCGAATGAGGGTGGAGGCAGGTGTGGGTGTTTCACCTTTTTCCACCCACATTTTTTGATGTTGTCTGTACCGGGGCTTGAACCGGCAATCTTCCGATCACAGGCCCACCATCTAACCACTGCGCCACCACTCCCCCAACAGTTGCAATCTATAACACTCATATTAGAAACAATGAGGGGTCACACTGGTTCATACAGAGAGCTTGCAAGATATATGTTGTCAGCGTGAGTTCATTTATTACTTTGCAAATACATTTCTTTTAAGATAAGAATACAGAATCCAGTGCAAATGTGAATTTAATACAAGTACCCTAGTATTTAAAAGAAAAACAAAAAACTTCAAATATACTGTATTGTACTTGAGCACTTACCTTCATGTTGGTAAGAAATCTGTCAAGCAAATTGACAGCTTGGACAAAAGTCTGAGTCCTGTAGCCAAAGAAGCTGGTCAGACCCCACAGTTCTTCCACCCTACTGTCCCTGCATTTTGCAGAAACTCCAGAGTGAACCTAAAAAAAGAAAAGATCATTGTCTATTTTTAAGAAGTTATTTTGGAAGCACCATACATCTGCACCAAGATGCAAATAATGGGTCACCTCTGGGGATGTGGACTCCATCAGGTTCAGGCCAGTTTCTCTGGGAAGAAAGTTGTACTCTTCTGCACAGCATGACTTTAGCTCCTTCAAGAGCAAGCTGTCAATGCCCTGAAGATCCCTCATCCTGGAAACATATTTAAACAGTTCAGCGTGACTTTAAATCAAATAAAACCCTCTGCAATAAGAATTCCCCAACAGGATACAATACAATTTTATTTATAGAGTACTTAAAACTGGGACAAGGCCAACCAAAGTGCTATACAAACAAACAAACAACAGGCAACACATAGGCAACATACAAAATGAAGTAAAAAAAAACAAAAAAACAGAATATAGACATAAAATCATGGCAGATAATAAATAGAACGACCAAACACAGATCATCTGGTGTTGAAAGCAACGGAATAGAGTGGGTCTTTGGATGAGAAGAGGAGCAAATGCATAACGGTTTGGTCCCAAACCACACCTAATGGGTGTCATATATCAGTAATAAAGTTCCTTCACCGCCTAAATCACACAAAAGACTTAATAAAACCTGTTTGTTAAGATATTATAACGACTGAACTGGATCGATGTTTGAATTTGAAAACATGCAAAAACAAAACCTTCATTTGCCAAACAAGTTTCTGATGACATGATTCAACATCCATTGAAAGTAGGTCACATAAACAATAGGACACTGCAGAACAGGCTGTACTCAATGAGGTTTTCATTAAAAAAAAGCCATTTAAAAACAATTTAAGTACAATATTATTTATATCTAAACAAAGAAGTCAAAAGATCGATTTCGGCTAGCTTAGCTTGGTTGCTACCGTGATTGAACCAGCCGTTTTTTTTTTTTTTTTTACCTCGTCCAAAAGCCGTCGCCTTGCAGATAATGGGCTCTGCGACTGAACCACAAAGTTCACTTATTCATGACTACATTTTGTTCAGCGATATGATAAAAAATATTTATAAATAAATAAAAATCAAGATAATCGATCACAGACGAAAAGCAACATCCAAAACGGACGAGTTCTAGCTAACCCGAGTAAAAACTACATTACCCATCATGCATCAATCTTTGGAACGTTGGACGCAGCTCGTTGCGTCTCGACGCGGATGTTCACATTAAGCTACCATTTCAAAGTTCCCGTGCCCGTGGCGCTAAGTGTTTTCATCTCAAAGTTTTTGTCTGAACTAGGCAACTCGGTTTTGTCGGGTTTATTAAACCCACAAAAACTAGTTTGACAATGTTATTTTGCTGTTAACGTTCACTGTTTTTACGGAATGAACGCTAGCTTGGAGTTAGCTCAACTGTAGCCTCTGATGTTGTTTCCATGGTGATGGAACTTTCTGTTTTTAACTTTACCGCGGTGTTAGCTAAATGTTGTCTATGTTGGTATGAATGTGAGCGATAATGTCTTCGGGATTCCAGCCGTCTGAGCTTCAGAGTTTCGGATTAGCCACTGATGAAGACGTTGATTCTCCAGAGGAGGATAAAGCTGAAGAAGCTGGTAAGCTAGCTAACGTGGTTGAGTTAATTTATTAGTTTGCACATATAGCTAGCTGGATGCTAAGTTGAACTTATTTGTTTTAAAGGAACTCAAAGAACCTTCCTTCGGCTGAGATTCAACAGTCTAACCCTGGATGAGCTGAGGTAAACTCAACAGCCCGAAATTATTTTAATCAAAGGAATCGCTTATCTGATATGTTTGAATGTTGAGATAAAATATGTGTCATATTCATGCATACACAAATGTTCGTTAATGCTTACTGGAAAATTGGGCCATCATTAATTGGACTGCATCAGCTGACAAACTGTCAAGTTTTAACATTTGCTGAATTAAATAATGTGAGTGGTTAGAGAGAGAAAATGACAAACCAAAGGTTTAAAATGAGTGAAAAATCAGGGTTAATGTCTAACATTGTGATGCACATTAAAGCTGGCTTTATTTTTCATAGCATAAAATGATTGTTTTTAGACAAACTAGCAATTAAAGTAAAACTCTCAAACTGAAGTACATTAGTACCAAGTCCAGTATTTTTCTCTGAAATGCATAAATAAAAACATCAGACACATAAGTCTTAAAATTGCATTTAAGCCCCGCATCAAGGTACACTTAGTTCCTGTCCAAGACTTCCAATAAAAATCAATAAATGTCTGCATTTTTTTTTCAAACACAATATCAAAGGAATGGTCCAAATTTATAACCTTTTATTTCTCGACAGTGAGGAGCTTGAGAAACGAACAAAAGAAACACAAAAGCTGCAAGAGGAGGTTGAAAATGAAACCAGAGAGGCTCTGAAGAAGTTCAGCTGCACTTATGAAGACAAATCACCAAGAGAAAGCTGCCTTAATCGTAGGTTTAATTGTGACGTGATTCATCTGTTTACTACGTCTTGGTTATTCTTTAGTAGACTGAAAAAAATGTGGCTTATGTATGAAGGTTTTTATTTTTATTTTTTAATCACTGACATCCAGAATATAATGCAGTGACTGAGACTACTACTGCACTATGAAATAGACTTTTTCAATCAAAATGTTTGTTTTAGCTTTTTTAACAAAAGGCATTTTTTATAACCCTTAGCATTAGCAACAAACACAGAGTGCATATGCTGTTTTGGCAGATGACTCATCTGAAGATGCCTCCACGTTTTCAGCCCACCAGCATGTAGTGACTCAGCCTGTGGTCAGCAGTCTGGACATTTTAAAACGGGCAGTGGTCCAGAGCGAGAGCAGATACTCTGAAAAGGTAACTGCCTTCTGCAGCTGTCTGATTTGCACCTCAACATGCTTTCATTACAGCCACAAATCAGATTTGGTATTAACTTTGGTTGAGTGAATGCATACGTAATGCATTATGTCACCTTTTCTAAGGCACATAATCAACCACAGCAAGAAACATTTACCAGTAATCCTCAAAGAGCCATCATGAACCTGCAGACTAAGCTCCATGAACTCCATATGGAGATGGATGTCCTGTCTGACCTGAGGTGAACAAACATAAAATTTATTCCCCACAAAATTTTTTATAAACAACTCTGACCTAAATATTTTTGTACTTTTAGATTGAAGGATTCAAGGAAACATGTCGATCAGATGGAAAAGATGCTATCCATGCTGAAAGAGCTTCAGAACATCAAAACATTCCCAGACCAGAAGCTCCAAGAATCTGAGGAAGAGTCGTTAGAACATGACAGTAAAGTTGAATCACTAGAACAATCTGTAAAGGAGGTTTACCAAACACAGAGGCAAAGTGGGAACACCACCATCAGCAATAATACTGGGATAAGCCAAGCACAAGTAGTTCATGTGAACAAAGATCTCGCCAAGAACACAAATAAACTGCAGAAGAGAAGTTTTTCAGTGAGTAGTTATATTTAAAAAAAAAATCATGTTTATGTTCAGTACAATTTAGTGCCTATCCTAAAAGTGTAACTTAATTTTATTAATCTTTTTTACATTAGTCAAAAGAACAACAAGGGAGTGAAAACTATAACGGAGTAAATCAGCAAGAAAGGTAAATATTACTGGTATGTTTGAATGTCAGATCATGCTTTCATAATTATTTTATGTACTACTTAGTGAAATTATTTCAATAAATTCAGCTTAAAGTGCAAATATCAGCTTCAAATTTATTATTTTATCATAGCAAAAATAAAAAGATAAAGAATTCACTAAAGCGGTGGTTCTCAATTTTTTATGAGTACCACTTAAGAAGATACTAAACTTTCTGTTACCCCCATTATACTGCACTTTAATATAATTGTATTACAGTACAAGTTTTTACAGCTAGTTTAGATAGTTTCTTTAGCATAAGAAAAATAATATTCAGAGTCAAAATCAGCTTTATTATCATTGCACAGTTAAGTACAGTGAAATTATGTTCTGTACAGCCGTCCGAGATGGATGGAAGTGTACAGGGGCTGCATCTTCTAATTATTTAAGGCATTTAGTATCAAATTTTGAATTCTACTTGCTAAACTTTATTGTGGAAACTAAACACTGACAATGTGTGGAAATATTGCACTTTATTTATTACAGTGGCATTAATTATGCCACTTGTCTTGCTTTGTCTCAGGCTTGAAGACCTGATTACAAGTCTCAACCAGGAGATGGCGACGTTGACCGAAAATCTGTGCTCATCAAAAGACAAAGGCATCAACCTATGTGTGCAGTTTGAGTTGTTAAAGTAAGTGATCATACATTTTTTTATATATATATATATATATTTTATGTACCTGTGCTTTTAGTAAATATTCTAGTTCATATATTCTGTGGTGATAACTTCATAATTACTGTAAATATATTAGAGAATGTTGTAACTATTAAACTGTTAAAAACATTTAAATGTATAGAAAACTGGCAGAGAGACAGACCTCACTGCATCACCAGCAGATCAGTGAACTTCAGTCAGACATCTCCAGCTACAAAGATAAGGTAAAAAAAACAACAACAAAAAAAACCCACTAAATACTGTATCAGTACCAGTAGCAGCATTAAAACACTCTTCACTCTAATACATTACAGTATACATATTATAAATGTTAGGACTCTCTTTACTGGATCTAAATCTCAGTAAAATAAAGTGGCTCTAAGGTAAATTAAACATGTTTCTGAAATTCTGAAAGTGAAGCGAAGTAACACTGCATGAGTTGTTTAGTCAAAAAATACCTCTTTATTTGGTTTGTAATTTTTATTTGATGTGTTGTAGGTTTGTTTTCTGGAACAGAAGATCCTTGAAGGCCAGACTCAGCTATTTAACACCCAGAGAGAAAGAGAGCAATCACTACAGCAGGTTAAAGACATCCAGTCCCACCTCTGTCAGTTTAAGGTACTGCAGCAAGTCCCAAATTTGTTCATCTGCAAATAGTTTGTTGCTTTAGTAAATTAAAGAACACTTGTAGAAATTCAATCATCAAGTTTACTTTAGAGAACATTTCAGTATATATTATCTTTCTAAAACGCTCAAAGTTAAAGGTGAGATTTAATAAGTTGAATGGTTTTCTGTGAGGTATGATGTAGGAGCCAGTGAAGTGGTATTTGTGTGCTATGATTACCAGCCAGTGCTGTTTACTAGAAACACAAAAGACCACAAAATCAGTGAGTAAATCTGGTGGAGGGTTTGTTCAGGAGGGGCAAATTTAGCCCATATTGTGAAACGTTGGCTGGTATAGCTGACCAATTGATTAGCTGTTTTCCATTTACACATTTATTTTACAAATCTAAGACATTTTATTTAAACTAACCCAGCTTACTTTTCTTTTCTTCCTAATCTGTAAGCTGCTCTACAACTCACCTCCATTTTCCATCTGGGTCTGATTAAATCAGTGTCTTTTCTGTCATTGATTTGTCTCTTTCCTAAGCCGTTATTGCCGTTTTTCCTGACTCAGGTTTTTCATGTTTGTTTGTGAAATGACTGCAAGGTTTGAGAGCAGAGCCACACTGGAAAATACAAACTGTTGATTAAAACTAGTTTGACAAAGTGATCCTGAACTCTGATTTGGTTATACATTTAGTGGTACACAGTAGGTATATCCTAAAGTTGATAAGATCCTTTGGCATTAATAATCTATCTGTCTATCTCAATCATTTAAACACTTCTCTGTAGAATAAAATGTATACCCAAAATAAATTAAACTATAATAAAATAGTCAGACATAAAACAACAACAAAGCAAACAAAATACAACATTTCAGGAGTAAATCTATTGATTTACAAACATAATGTTTTTATAACTTCTAACATTTTTGAGGAGTTCTCAGTGATGAGGCTTTTATTCTGACAGTCATGTTTACAGGTGTGGTATTAGCTTTTTACTTCTTTAACAAAGGACTGTAAAAAGGCTAGCTAATTCCTTGGAGCTCTTTGAGAGGCAGGAGACACATGACCAGTGTTGCTCTTAGATATGTTTGGAATCAAAAGCATAAAGTCGCAAACAAGCACAAACATGAATGTCAGAATAAATGCCTCATCGATCAAAATTAAGCAAAGTGAACTCAAAAAAGTGAACTCAAAACCATTAAAATTGTATCAAAAATATAAAAGATCAATATTTTTTCAACTACCGGTATATACATACTTCATTTTCAAATCAAATGTTTTGCTTCTGAAAAGTTTTGCTTGTTTAATTATTTCAGGTAATAATCATCAATCCTCTGTTCTCTCCTCATTTTTACTTGTCCTCCTGTGAGCAGCAGCAGCTTGAGCTCCATGAGGATGCAAAGGTTCTGACAGGACGACTGGAGGCAGCCAGGGAGCAACTTTGCAAAGCTGTAGAGCAGAAAACCTGTCTACAGACCCTGCTGGAGCAGAAGGCCCAGGAGGTGAGGAAATCCCAGGAACTCCTGTAGAAAAGGGGATGACCCTCACTTCAGGCAGCAACAACCCTAGCAGATGACCCTGGAAAATGATTTTTTTTTTCTAAGTCACAATGAAGATATCCTAATGCCTGCCTGTTTTTATCACTTTCCTCTCAGCATCTTGTTTGTTTAGAAGATACTCAGAGTCAGTGTCAGACTCTGCAGGCTGAACAAGAAACACTGAGGATGAAGCTGAATGACAGAGAGAAGACGATCAACTCTCTGAGGCTGCAGATTGAGAGCAGCGTCCAGACGACAAAACAGCACAAACACACGATTGACAACCTTCAGCAGGAGAACAGCCTCCTCATCAAACAGCTCAACCAGCACAAGCTGGAGATTCAACAGCTTAGGGTCCGACAAAACGCTCCCAAAATGCATCATCTTCCTACTGATATTCTGTTGAATACCACTGCTGATTCCACTGATTCACTTTCTCGTTTTCTTCTTCTGATCAGGCTGAGTTAGTCCAACGTGAGGCTAACTTGGCTTCTGTGGAGAGCGAGAGGCAACAGCTGAGGGCCTCTGTGGCTGAGCAGAGTCAGCGCATCCGAGAGGAGATGCTGGAGAAAAATCAAGTCACCGCACAGCTGGAGCTGCAGCGCGTGCAGCAGACTAATCTTTCCAGTAAGAAAGTGTATCCCCTCACCTGATGCTTCATATAATGTGGGTTGCACTCACCTTAAACATCTGCAGCTTGTGAACAGGAGTGGAAAATTTCCAAGGAACATTAAGCTGGAGAATTTTGAGAATGTTTCAAATTGGAAAATTTTCATGGGAATTATGGGAAATAACTAGAAAATGGGGGTGAACAAATTGTACAATATCCAAACATAAACATTTTGTCTTGTTATTGGCAGATAATGAGTTTGACCCAAATTTTCTGAAAGTCACAATTTTAAGGACCTAATTTGCATATGATATCAATAATGTCACAACCTTTAGAGAAGGATGGGTTTCAAACATGTTTACACTACACTTTTTTAATTTAATTTTTAATGCACATAACTGAACATAACTATTTTCCTGTTATTTATATACAGGTATTTTATTTTATCCATATAGAAACAAAACATTTTTTTATTAATTGCATTTCACAGCAAAACTATTTACAACTCTGAACAAATCAGTTTACACTTTACTATTTCCATCTGTCCAGGTGACAGTTCGTCATTTTTTACTGTGTGGTACTTCTTACCACATGGTACAGAAATTAAATTAGGTCGTTTTTTTCCAAATTATGCTAGAATATATTTACTCCAATTGAATGTAAAATCCCTTGTAAAGGTCAACCTTCAGTATTTTAAATTCCAGATTTATTCCCATTAAATCCAAGTTTCCAACTTTGAAAATTCCTGGAACTCTGCTACGCTTGTGAATGTTCATCGGTTTAAAGTTTTAAAAAGTGTGTCTGATTGCACAGTTAACTGTACTAAGGCTTGAAGTACAACGCACTGAAAAAAATAGTTTTGTAACTTTAGGCACCCGTGTGTTGTTTAGCCCTGAGACACATTTTTATCAGTTTGTGGTAATATACTATCCTGAATGTAAACTCGTGAAACAGGAATCTTCTCTGTCAGGAGACTGCAGATGTCAGGCTGTCCATTTACCAAGAATCATAAATCCCACAGATTTTCCTAGTAAGAGTTTAGCTTTAAGATTTTTTTTTTTTTGTCAGATCAAATGATCTTGTCCAGCTGTGTTAAAACAGCAAAGGACTGTTTCTGGTATGTTTAAACTGTCAGCCAAGCCCTTGTATTGTTGCAGTATTTTTTTTTTTTTTTGCTTACGTGTGAATGCACCTTCCTTGGATGTAACGCGTGTTTTTACGGGCACGGTTTCAGAGGAGTTCATGGAGCTGCAGCGGCTCCACAGCTGTAAGAACGATGAGCACGAGGGTGTGGTGCTGAAGCTTCAGAGTCAGCTGATTAACGCCTGCGATGAGCTGGATAAGATCAGGCGCACCCTGAGGACCCTCCAAGGAGTGGACGGACATGGTGTGAGCCACACTTTCATTTAAATAAGAGAGTGCCTCACTTTTAAATATTAAAGTCTGCAGATAACAGTTGATTAATGTTGTCTTCATAAAATTAAATAATGTATGTCCTGAGAACATAAATTTATCCAGGAAGTTTAATGAAACTTGCCTTTTTTATTTATTTACTTTTTACATGTTCTCAGCTTCTTTTCATATAGATTGCTACCACTATGTTAACATGTAACACATTTTGTCTATTGTTGTCCACTGTTGTCATCATTCTTTGTTTGTAGCCAGGTCTCTCTTTTAAATGAGTCATCGAGGCTCAATGGGATTAACCTGCCTAAATAAAGGTTGAATGAAAAATGCCAAAACAAATCATTGGGTAAATCCATTTCCTCCTCAGGCCTTCAGGTTGCTTTGGACATGCAGAAGGAGATCACTGCTAGAAGAGAGCAGGTTGACTCTCTGCGGGCTGGAATTCAACGTCTGGAGGAGAAAGTGGAGCAACTGCAGCAGGTTAAAGCACTTTTAAACCTGAAACCTCCTTTTCTGCAGTAAATTTGATACGTCTTCTTAGTCCGACTGTCATCTAATGACAATTTTAATGTTTTATTTTAAATAATATGCCATTTGTTCATTTATTCCTTTCCAGGAGAAATGCTCCCAGAGCCTGGAGACCCTCCGTCAGCTCCAGGAACTCACATTTATCAGGGAGGAGAAGAGGCAGCTCGCCAATGAACTGAAGACCCTTTGTTCCAAAGACCAACAGCTGAGGGAGCGGATCAGCGAGCTGGAGGCAATCCTTCACAAGGTGAAATATTTACGGTAACACTGCCCACATACTGTCAGATTAAAGCATAAATGTGCTTTCTAAAATTCAACACTTTAGGAGGAATGTGTTAAGCAAAATTTTAAAATCACTTCAGAGGGGTTTTACTGTCCATACATTATTATCAATCTAACTACTTTACTTCTGAATATTTTGTTTTATTTTAGCCATTCGTGTATCAAAACGTTCACCTCATTCAGGGGATGAGTCCTATGACTTATTTTTTGTAACTTATTTTTTTTTTTTTTTTTTTTTTTTTTTTTTTTTTTTTGTTTTTGTTTTTTTTTTTTTGTTGTTTTTTTTT
>JARVGV010000713.1:5384539-5395171 GCA_031762435.1 Hypsolebias longignatus
GATGACGTCACTGGGGGCAGAGCCGTAAGTACGGAGCGCCGTAAGTCGATGGCGCCGTAAGTCGGGGACCGCCTGTAATTATATTTACGTAACCTCCCCTGAAATCTGACATTTCAATTATAAATACCGGTTAAAAGCCTTTTCCTGCCATCGAGTGTGGTTCTTTTGAGTAAACATCGTCGAGAGATTTTCTCCAATGTTTATGTACTTTATAAATAAATTGACATTGACATGACCTTTATAGTCTCCCCACACAAACAGTTGTGTAGTTGTGTGGCCATGCAAATGTATAGAGTATTAATTTTTGTAACTTTTTTCACATATTTTTGAAAAAAACATTTTTAACCCTTAAAAAATAACAAAACCAAGGCCTTAATTTGGCTTACCAATAATATAACCTGTGTAAGATACTTGGCTTTTTAATTATACACCCATTAAAACAGACATAATATGGTATAGTCTTCCACTGTATATAGACTTTATCTTGTACAGGCCATAACTTCTGATTAGCTCAAAATAATTTATTGAAATATGATAGAAACATAAATCATCGCTAGACGGATCATCACATACTTATCACATCAGCTTCAAGCTCCACCCATCCACCCATCCATTGTCTTCCACTTATTTTGAATTTGGGTCGTGGGGGCAGCAGCTTGAGCAGGGAGGCCCAGACTTCTCTTTCCACAGCCACCTCTTCCAGCTCTTCTGGGAGGGACCCCAAGGCATTCCCAGGCCAACTGAGAGATAAAGTTTCTGTAACTTGTTCTGGGACTTCCCTGGCGTCTTTTCCTAGTCGGATATGCCCCAAGCTCCTCCCTAGGGAGGTGCCCAGGGAGCATCGTTACCAGATGACTGAACCACCTCAACTGGCTCCTTTTGATGTGGAGGAGCAACATTTCTACTTCAAGTCTCTCCTGGATATCTGAACTTGTCACCTATCTCTAAGGGAGAGTCCAGCTACCCTGCAGAGGAAACTTATTTCAACCACTTGTACGCAGTCTCACTCTTTCGTTCACTACCCAGAGTTCATGGCCACAGGTGAAGGTGGGAACATAGAACAGCCAGTAAACAGAGAGCTTTGCCTTAGAGATCATCTCCCACTTCATCACAATGGACTGGCACAGAATTTGCAATACTGCAGCCACTGCACCAATCTATCTGTCAATCTCACGCTCCATTCTTCCCTCATTTGTGAACCAAACCCCAAGATACATGAACTCCCCCACTTAAGGCAGAACCTGACTGTAGACCCAAAGAGAGCAATCCACCCTTTTCCAACTGAGGATCATGGCCTCAGATTTGGAGAGGTCAAGGTCATAGTTAAAACAAGGTCTTTGCTCACCTGGGCCATTGCTATAGATTGCTGTATTGCTTTATAATAGTTTGTTGATGGGTGCATATTGTACCCTATGAGGTATTATTGTTCTTCATACTGTGCGCTCTATGATAATCACACCTAATAGGGTCAAAACTATTAAGCCCCTTTTCCATAGTACCTTTTAGTACCAGTACAGCATGGTTCAACTTGGCTTGGTACAGTACACGTCGTTTCCATAGCTCCATTCATTATGCTTTCAGTACCGGTTCCAGTGGGCGGGGTTCAAATAGATGTCACACGGTAAGACCTTGAAACAGGTTTCAGTGCAGGGTGAGAATTTATTTTAAAAGGTTTTATTTTAAATGTTGAATGAATTTTGACATTTCTGGTTTAAAAATCATTTCCACCCTCCATCCCAGACCCGTCTCGATCCGCCCATCTGCCGGGATTAGGGTTTGGCCTTCATGAGCAAGAGAAGCAGAGTCGGCACCTTGGAGGATCTTCCGTGGTGGCCAGCGGAGCTCGGAGCCAGGGAGATGGTGCCCTGCACAGCCTGATGGGGCTCCGAGTCTCTGGTGGAGAGGACTGGTGAAAGTCGGGGACCGGCGGAGCTCCATCTAGTTTGCTCTGAATTTTGTCGTCTGCCACCAAGCACAAAAAACGCCTGCACTTCAGCATTAGACCACAGTGTTGTCATTATTGTTTTTAAAATCTTTAAAATAGATAGAATCGCTCCTCGAGTTCAAACACTGGTAATTGCAAATGGCGGATCCAGTGTTTAGAAAAATTCTCAAACCCCTCTAGTGACTCCACCCCCTGACCAATCAGTGACCGACAGTGTTCTAACGTCAAGTTTTGGTGCCGGTTCGGCTCGCCGGGTACCCTTTAGAAGAAGGGACCAAAAAAGGTGCTAGTTCCACCTTTTCCAACTTTTAGAATCATTAAATGTACTTCTAAAATGTACTAACTTTTGGAGACAACCCAAATTCAATATGGCTTCCATACTTAAGTGACAATAACCAACACAAAATTGCTATATTTACACTTATTATACATAACAAGTACAAACATACATACTATAGCGTTCTTATTTTATTTTCAATGTTTAACTTACCGGTAAGCACTTGGACATTAGATCTAAAACTCTAACATGAAAGACAGAGTGAGATGTTTTCAAACTAATGCAAGTCATTTAACTTGATCTAATTTTTACCTAAGAGATGAAAAATGTTAACGAAATATGTGAGCCAGCTGCTAAGAAAAGGATAAATGCTGTCTTCTACTGATAATGAAAGTGACGTTTGGCTTTAGTCCCGATTGAAACTGTTGTCTTTTGTCAAAACACAAGCTGTATTTTTCATTTGAAAAGTGTAATTAGAAAATGTTTCTGGGCAGGAAGAAATAACTGAAATGCCAGGATTTTACTTCACAAGGGCTCAGGAAAGGAAATGGAAATCCTGTCGCCCCAATCCTTTTGTGTCATCATAAAGTGAAACAACATACCGTATCATCAGCATACATCTTCACAGCTAACTAAACCTGACAACTCGTGGCGCCTTTCAATCTTACCCATGGCAGCATGGAAAACTCCCACTTTATTCAATATTACACTTAGTTGAAGTCCCTTATATCATGTCAGGGAAAAAAAAGAAAGAATACATCCCCACCCAAAAAAAAAAAAATGAAATACAGTCTGTTTGTGGTGGCTTGTTTTTGCAGTAAAATTGTTTCTCTCATTCAAATGTCACCCAATCAAGTCCATTTATTCTCAGATTTAAATGGAAAATCCCCCCTAGGGTTGTTACTCTTTGTGATTCCAAAAGTAGCGTCGGCCTGTCTTTGGAATTACAACCACCAGTGACTGGCTTGGATGTTAATTAAAGAATGCAAATTTCATGTTTCTGGTCCAAGGCTGACACAAACTCGAAGCTCAGAGGTCCATGAGCGAGAACACACACCGAACTGCACACACGTGAACACCAAAAGACAAAGTTTCCAAGGCTCGCATCCACACCAACGTGCGGACGCTCACACACAGACAACTAAAGACCCTAATCAGCCTTTCTTGTCCCCCTTTGTTCTAAAAGATAGAGATAAGACAGCCAGAGAATCGGATGACCTTATGCGGGTGAAACTAAGGGAGTTAATTATACAAAAGTTACATGTTCATAAATATGTTTACCAGTATGCAAAGTAAAGGCGTAAAGTGGGTCAGAACTTTTAGAAAAGTTTGTGAAAGAGAACACAAGGCTTCCGATGAATGCAAAGTTTCAATTGGAACACCCACACAGTGAGGACGACTGAATGCAAAACACACAGGCTCTAACTTGCAGTATGAAGACACTGGACCTTCAGAGGCAGATGTGTTTTTCTTCTAAAAAGTGTTTTCAAAAGCGGTTTGTGTCGGATTTGTTTTAGTATAAACTGATTTGTATTTTTCAAAACATTCAAATCAGATTACTTTGGATTGCAATTTCACATTTTCAATATTTATACTTAATTTTCAGCTGGAAAGTAAACTACCATACCATTTTATTTATAGAGCACTTAAAACAGCGACAAGGCCAACCAAAGTGCTGTACAATAGAAACAAACAGGCAACGCATAAGCAACATACAAAATTAAGTAAAAAACAGAATATAGACATAAAAACGTTGCAGATAATAAATAAAGCGATCAACCTGTGTGAAGCATACAGGTTCAACCACAGATCATCAGGTGTTGAAAGCAACAGAATAGTAGTGAATTTTTAAACAGGATTTGAAAACCGAGAGGGAGGGGTCCTGTCTGACGAGCAGAGGTAACTCGTTCCAGAGTCTTGGGCCTGCTATAGAGAAGGCCCTGTCACCTTTGTGCTTAAGACAAGTTCCTGGAACTGTGAGGAGTAACTGGTCCTCTGACCTCAGAGAACGTGGTGGGACATACGGCTGTAGCAAATCAAAGAGATGGGGTGGGGGTTGGGCGAGACTGTTCAGTGATTTGTAGACGTACTGGAGAATTCTGAACTGGAGTCGAAGATGAACCGGTAGCCAGTGCAGGGAGGCCAAGACTGGTGTAATGTGCTCTCTTTTTCCTGTACTGGTTGGAAATCGAGCTGTTGCGTTTTGGACCAGTTGTCCATTACATAGCCAGATGTTGGAATGTGATTGTGATGTGTACTATATTAAAAGTATGTTACATTTTCTATACTTTTGAATGCATTAAGACTTCTAAATGTTAAGGCAGTGGTTTAGATCTTTAAAATTTGGGTTTTGTGGATATCCTTATGTATGCTCAAAACTCCAGGTAGATAAATCTAACAAGGTTGAATTTGTCCGACTACAGAAGCCACATGAGATTCAACCTCTGATGCAGAGTGGCACTTTTACCAAGAGTCTGCAACTCAAATCTTTGGTATGACCCAGCACCGAAGAGCAGTAGTACAAATGTGACCTTTAATTTCCTTCTGAGGGTCTATTCTGTCCCTCTTCATCATCAGGCCAGAACTCTGTAGTCTATACTCACCTGCCCACCAGAATTCACTCTTTCAGGAATGAAGCTGTGCACATTTTAAATAGGTGGACACAATAGCGGAACATTTTTGCTGTTGTCATCATTCTTTGTTTGTAGCCAGGTCTCTCTTGTAAATGAGTCCTCGAGGCTCAATGGGATAAACCTGCCTAAAGAAATGTTGAATGAATTGGTTCAAGAGAGCAGTAAAGGAAGTCATCCATCCATCCATCAATTATTTTTACCCACCTCCAGTGGTGTAGTCTACATTTTTGTAGTGGGTATACTGTGCTTGTAAACCAAAGTACACTGGTTAGTTCAATGTAATTGTCAGTCTATTTTGATTTTTAAGTATAATGAACATTTCAAAATTTCTCTGATTATATTTGAATAAATGCACAGCAAACTTTGTACAACAGTTGTCTTTGTATTAAAAACTTTATAGAATTCATATAACACTATCAAAGCAAAGCATGTTCAAGTATTAAGTACAGAATTATACAAGTCACTGGATAAGCAAATGTAATAAAGAAACGCTGCATACAGCTAGATTGTAGCAGAAGTATTTAACTGCCATTTAATGTATCAGTGACACGTGCCCAATGATACGTTGTGTATTACTGGGCATTTTTAAGTAGTTACATTGGAATTCTTAAGCTTTTAAAGTGGGTATACTCCGTATACCCACATATCGCATAGACTTCACCACTGGCCTCCTCCTTGTTGGGTTGCGGGGGGGTCACTGTTGCCCATGTCCAGCTATCACAAGAGACGGGGTACACCCTGGACAGGTCTCCAGTCCATCACAGGGATGCACATTGACAAATGAGGGAAACAACCATTTACTTTCTCACTCACACCTAGGGGCAATTTAGTTACCTACTGCATCAGCCTAACATGCATGTATTTGGTCTGTGGGAGGAAAACCAGAGTACCTGGAAAACCATCTTAAATTATAGAGAACAAATTTAGTGTGAGCAGGATACAGTGATGGGTTGGTACAAGACTCTATATCCATTTTTTTCATTGACAAACAGATTCAATGTTTCCCAATCCATGTCATTTGTCTCTGTCCAAATGTTACAACAGACCTGGAGCAGTGGAGTCTTTATTGTTAAAAACTATCTGCTCTTTATCATAAATCTTATCTTTTTACCATACGGTTATGACCTATTAGTAGATATATCTTCACTTATACTAAACCATGTATGTATTCACATCTCTTACAAGAAAACTAGTAGCCACAGTTCTTAAATTATACACGAGCAAGAAAAAACACAAGACAATACCAGTAGGAGGCCACTTATACATCTGTTTGAAGCCATTTCTTTGGGTGAGCATGCTCCCTTTTCTTACATGCACATACACCTGTCAAATCTGAACTCGTATAGCTTGGCTTGTGGCATGACTACTTTGGCACCTGATGCCAAAAGAATGTGCAGTAGAGCTGCAGAGTGTGTCTGTGTTCATTGTACAGCTGACACGCGATGTCACATCATGGAGAGTTCCAAACTGACATGCATTTTATCTCATGTGTAGGTGTGCTGCATGCACTCATGGTAAAAAGTACAAGAGTCACAGCTTCTCTAAGGCTATGTCTACACTACTAATGTTTTTGAAACACTTTTCCTCCCTTCTGTTCAGAGGAATAGACAAATCTATCCAGACAAAGAGCAACAAACTTTGGAATACCCATACCATGTTAAAAAAAAACTGGCTATACTGTTGATCATTACCATCAAAATAAGAGCATAACTACAGTTTTTCTCAAAACAATGGTGGCTATTCTTGAAAATAGGTTGAAAATTTCTTCCAAAAATACACAAAGCTTGCAACTATTGTTTACTGGCTACAAAAGAAGATAAGATAAAACTTAATTGATCCTGCAGGAAATTGTTGTGAATATGATGAAATCTTAATGTAGGAGAAAAACCAACTGATAAAACCCACCATTTTTGTGGTTAGTGAATACGAACTTACACCCCCATTGCTGATGGGTTTGAATAGTCAATGTTTGTAGTTTTTAAGTTGTTTTGGGGGACTTCAATTCAACAGGGAATGCAAATAAGCATTAATGTTTTTGGTACAAGTGTGCATAAGAACAGAGGTAGGTTTACTGGCGAGTGAAGGGAGCATCTTTATCCACCACCAGGCACAATGGCAGAGCCAGGATGTGCCATAGATTAATCTTTGGCCAACCCGATCATTTAAGGAAATTATACTTTTATGCAATACTGTATACAAAAATATAAAGCATAGTTTCCTCAAATAATAGGAGTGCCCAATTTACATACATACAATGGTGGCCTTTGTGAGTTTTGACATGAAGATCCAATTTTGATTATGACTTCTTATGCCAAGATGCAGCCACATACCAAAATGGAAGTCAGTACACTGCCTATTTTTCAAATGATGATGCTCACAACACAGACATACGTATATGGTGGCAGCCTTCTTGAAAAGACAACCCAATAAGAAAGGTCTCATATTTGAAAGGTCCCTATTTTGAATGGGACCTCTCTTATGCGCAGATGTTGCCACACACCACAATATAAGTCAGTGCCACACACCACAATATAAGTCAGTACCACACCCTTTTTTAAGTTCTTATACTCACAAGAAAGACAGATGTTTGTGATAGCAGCCATCTTGGATATTACCATGGCAATCCAGTTTTTGGCCTCTCTCATGCTTAGACGTAGCCACACACTAAAATGGCAGCCAGGCAAACTCTTTGTTGACCTGGCTCATGAGAGAGATTCATTCATTCAACATTTATTTATACAGGTTAGTCCCATTGAGCCTCAGGGACTCATTTACAAGAGAGACCTGGTTTTAACAAAGAGTGATGACAACAGTAAACAACAAAGACAACAACAATAGACAATCATACGGGATGTGTACAAACTGGGAATAACAAGTGAAAATAAAATTGTATAAAAAAGTAACAAAAAAACTAGGTTGTAAGGCGATTTAGAAAACTAAAAACAAGAATGTCTGCTTTGTTTTTTTTTCATTGAACTTAGCAGATGTTTGAAGCCACTTAGAGAGGTCAAGGTCAAGAGCTTCAGGTCTTTTTGCAAGATATTCCAGGAAACTGGAGCGGAGTAGGAGAAGACCCTTTTGCCTGGTTCAGTCCGCACTGAGGGAACATTGCATGTAATTATGGCCTGAGAGCTCACACTGTTTTGGTCACATTCATGAAGGTGCGAACTGGAGTGGAGCTGAAACAAAGATGGTTCCTGTAATTTGCAAGTTTCTTTTAGTTAACACATTTTAAAGAACTCTCTCCACCATCTCCAAAAAGCATACTACGCAAATAAGCTATGCAAAGTTAAGAAAAGCATCACCCAGTGATGTCCCCTTTAAGTAGGTGTACTAGATCCTTACCCACAGTGCTTTACCCCTTATATATACCAGGTACAACCTCGGACTCATGGTGTCCTTTACACAAAATAACAGAGACTTTAACATAAATGTCAAACCAAACCTCAACAGGACATTAACAAGAACAACCAATTTCCTCAGTTAGGAACAAAAAATAACATTGCACACATAATTCCTACAAGGTTACCCAGCATTCTTTGCAGAGCACAGTCTCTGGGACGTGACTCTCTCACATTTCACATCTTTGCTTTATTCAAGGGCATATACAGGTTTGTCTTTTAGTGTTGGTAATGTTTACTTATGTGAATTAAATTGAAGAAACCCAAGTCAAAAGTCTGTGGACTCATGCTGCAGGTCCTCTTTTTCTCTTAAACAACAACAAACAGATTTATTAAAGAGAACATTAATGATAATGCATGGCAATTTTGTAGTTAGTTTTTTTTTTTTGTATGTTTAAATTGTCATTATGTTTTAAAAATTGAAATGAATAAATTAAATAAATAAAATAAATAAAAAGTTTAAAACATAGTTAACCACAAAGAAGATCACTAAAATGAGTAAAACATTAACGTACAAGACACGAGGGAGACATCAGCCACACATTTAAAGCATTACTGCAATTTAGCACAACGTACGGTAGTTCTGCTCTGCCACTTTTGGTTCCCCTGGACCAGAGAGCTCACCTTTGAACTGGACATGGACGCTTTACCTGTGATTAACGAACCACTTTGAGTTGTGTTCATTAAAAATGTCAAAGTACAGATAGTCCTACAGTGTCAACGACTGCAGTGTACGAGCCTTCAGTTGACGTTAGCCTCCAATATTATCTTACCCATTTATTGGTTTAGGGACTCAGAAACATTAGCACAATCTAATGTTCTAGTCAACCTACTCCTTATGTTAAGTTATCTCCTGTGGACACAATGTCCCGATTTCCTTTGCTTACTGTCAATCCTTGTGCTGACATTCTTTGAATTCAAAATAATTGCTTCTTTTATGTTACTTTTTGTTTTTTAGTTAATTAGGCATCCATTTGGTGTATCCTGCCTTGCATTACTGTTTAACTTTTATTTCAAACCAGATTTTGAACTACTATCTGCATTTGGGTGCAGGCAATAGACTGAACTCAACCCAACTACATAACTAGGCTCTACAATAGTTGTGAATTCAGGGATTTTATCCAAGGAAAAAGTACATTTGAAAGATGTTTTTTTACTAGCACAGTTTGTACCCCTTTGTGTTCCTGGGGTATGGGCTTATATGGTAAATGGACTGTGATTTATGTCCTATTCTGAATAAAATATTAGATGTTGGAACCTCCACATCATTGCATTCAGTTTTTATTCACAATTTGTTTAGTGTCCCAACTTTTTTGGAATCCAGATTGTACCTTAGAGTCAGTGCTTTCTTACCTGGCGTATGAACGACATGTGATGGGTTCATTGGGGTTGCCTTGCTTCTTGGTAGAATAATGACTGAGCCACTTTGTATAGTCTGACAGGCCCTAACATGGTAGTAGATTAAAACACAATAAAATAAAATTACTGTATATACAAAATCAGTCTCTGAGGACAAAAAATGCACATTAAAGAATTTCAGATAGTTATAATTATTGTTGCTTGAAAAGTTTGTAAGTCTTTTAGATCTGTTTCTGTCAATACTGATTCTAACTAAACCAACCTGTTCATTTGTGAAAAAGTTACCCCCCCCCCTGCCGTTAAATTTTTATTTTTTTTTTTTTTTTTTCTTTTGTTATTTTTATTTATTTATTTTTTTTTTTTGGTTAATCTGTGTTTTTTATACATAGAAAACAGTTTATCAGATACACTCAGGCTTATTTACTTCCAGACCCTTAGGATCAGGAAATTGATTGAAATTGAAATTGATTAATCTACAAATGGAGAAAATATGGAACAGTGGTGAATCTTCCCAGGGTGTCGGTCCTAAATTACTGTAAGAGCTCACTGACTTCATCCTCCAGTTCTCAAAAGATCCCAGAACAATATCTAAATCCCTGCAGGTCTCATTGCCTCAGTTAAGGTCTGAGTTCATGATTCAACATTAAGAAAGGGGCAAAGAGCAAAAATTACCACCATGGGAGTGTTCTGAGGTCAAAATCACTGCTACATAAAAAGAGCACAAAGGCCCAAATCACATTGACCAAAATAAATAAATAAATCGTAATGACCCCAAACACTTCAGGGAAAATATTCTGTTAACTAGATAAATGGGTTTTTCTGTGGGATGTGCTTCCCATTACTTCTAAAGTAAAACTAAGACCGTATTTCAGAAAAATAAGCTCATCCCAGCAGTCAACTATGGTGGTGGTAGTGTGATTGTCTGGGGCTGCTTGAGGACCTGAAAGGCGCACTGACATGATGTTTGAACTTTGCATTAAATGGCACAACATATATATCTTGTATAATTGAACTATG
>JARVGV010000713.1:5403144-5423467 GCA_031762435.1 Hypsolebias longignatus
GTAATCAAGTCCTGTCTTGTCTGTGTGTATATATACCCTGTCTGCCAGTCTGTCCTTTGTCGCGTCATCATTGGGTTTACCTTGTCCTGTCCTGTTCTGCCATGTCAAGTCATTTCATGTAAGTGTTTTTGCTGCCTCGTCAGCTGTTTATTTTGATGATTATTAAAGTTTTATTTATATGTTAATTCTTGGCCTCTGAGGTTCTGTCTGCACCACTGGGTTAAATCCTGTCCTCCGAGCACGCCTGACAAATTTAAAGTGGAGAAATGACAATCTGCAAGAATATATTTAGTTCTTTTAAGGACCTAGAAGCTTTAATGAGCAGAATTGCCTGCATATTTTCAATTAGAGAGAAAGACCAGTTTTTTTGGATAATAATCTGTGTATAATCGTCTTTTTTTGTAAGTTTTGTTTTGATAGTTTATTGAGTGTATCACTTAATCAAAAAAAAAGCCCTTTCTCAAACATACTTTATGAAAAGAATCAGTTTCTCTGTGTTGTGTTCCTACGTTTACAGAAATAGGATTTATCGCAAAAAGCAGACAACCAGCCAGTGAGCACTCCAAGTTTGATGGTTGAAAGCTTTAATGTGTGTCTTTATCAGGAGAACTGTGCTGACACTGAGCTTTGAAGTCATTCTAAACCCATTTAGTTGGATCTTTGTTTCTGTTGCGTAGCTAAACCCATCCAAATACTTGAAAGCATCTCGTCAATAATTATGATTCAGGTGTATCTGAAACATGTTCATGGCTTTTTAAGGCCTAGATTGATAAAGATTTATATGATTCTGTGTGGAGTCTACATTATCAGTACTTACCACTCAGCAAAAGAAGAATGGCTTTTAAACGTGCTGATTAATTCCCAAGGTGAGATATTATCACCTTATTACAGAATCATTACATTATAGGTCACAAATGATGGAGTGCGATGTTGCTGCAGTGAGTTAGATTCTGCTGGTTTGAAAACTATTTTTTGTGTTGAAACTGGAAAACGTATTTAGCTTAAACCTACGTAACATAATGTGAATTACCTTATTTTGTCTTTGGGTTTTTCAGCTATCAGCTGTTTTTCCAGCTGTTTTGTGCTCATTTCAGTCATTCTGCTAACTACAACATTGTTTCTGCTTCTTCTAACTTATTTCAGCTTGTTGTGCTCCATTCACCTTATTAATGCAAGTTTTAGCGTTTTCTACCATTTCAGCTACTATTCAGCTTTGTGCTAATTTTAGCTTTTTCAGCTAATTCCACACTTTTTTTGCATACAATTTTACTTTTTTCAGCTTAATTGAGCAGAAATGTGTCCACTTCGTTCTGGTAATCTAAGCTTATTTCTACCTTTTCAGCTATTTTTCAGCTGTTTTGTTTTTAGTTACTAATTTCACATTTTTTCAGAATTTCTTTTTTGTGCTCATTTCCGCTTCTTTTTTGTGTTCTTTCTGCTTTCTTTTGCTAATTTAGGCTTGTTCTACCTTTTCGGCTACCTTTAGCTTACCTTTTTTTAAATCTATTTCAGCTGTTTTCAGATAAATTAAAGTTTTTCACAGTATTTTTTTCTACTTTCAACCTAAATAACTTCTTTATGGTAATTTAAGCTTGTTATGCTCCTTTCAACTTTTTCTGCTAGTTTCAGCTCTATCTTATATTTCAGCTACTATTTAGCTGTTTATGCTAATTTGAGCTTTTTCAACTAAGTCCACAATTTTCAAGATAATTTCAGCTCTTTCCACTTACTTATGGTAGTTTAAGCTTCTTTCCACTTTTTCAGCAAATTTTCAGCAAGTTTATTTTCTCCCTAATTTTTTTTTTTTTTTTTTAGCTACTTTCCCAATTTTTGTTCTCCTAATTTAGGCTTATTTTTCCATTTCAGCTACAATTCAACATTTTTTTTGTTAATTTCAGCTGTTATTCAGCAAGTTCTTCAGTAAAAGTTCAAGTAAACTTTGTTGTCATTACCATCACATGTGGTATATGACATGGAACGAAATTATGTACTATGGCTCCCAGTTACACCCCAAAATAGCAAAATATAAAAAGATGCATTATATGAGGATCTAAAATATACACTAAGATATACACTAAACAAACACCAAACGGTACACTAAGATACACGCTAAACACTGATAATGTAAAACAATACTTCGTAACGAAAGTAAGTAGTAACAACAAGCATTCACAGTGCATTTTCACAGGAAATGCATTTTTTCTAGAAGAAGTACATTCTAAGGAAAGTAGAGAAGCAAATCATTGAGTGTTGCAAGTTTGAGGAATTACAAAAAAATACAGGATTTTCATCCACAGTTTCTGGATTTTTACTCAACTGTTGTCAAATACATCTCACCATTTTGCTTCCATGGAAATTAGTCGGTTAAGAAGCAGCCAGGTGCTGCTAATCAAACACACTTGATTAACTGATCATCAGCAGGTGTGAGCACTTGTACCAAACAGAGGGTTTGGCAGTGTGCTGTTTTGGAACATTTTGGATGTGTGTTTTAAAGAAAGACATCTGCCAGCCCTTTAAGAACCGAATAACGCTGCCAGGATGTTACAAGGCCATTTGCCCTTTAAATAAAGTGTCAAAACCATTAAAGATGATGTCATTCCTTCACCGTTAGTCCCATCGTTGTCGCCGCATCCCAAAGTCCGACCATGCAATCTTGGTGGCAAGATAAAACAAGTTGTTTTCACAGAAACTATGTTGGCATGGAAAAGGTTTGAATTTTAGCAATAACTTTTACACAGAAGTGTTTGGTTTTAAGAGAAAATGCACATTTTAGACAGAGAACAAAAGTTCTCTGGTCTGTGGTTTATGAAGCGTATGTTGATGCGCTGTGCAGATCTAATCCATTGATTAAATGGAAGGGAATCTAGATGACACAACATTAGTAGCATTTGAACCGTGTTGTAAATAACTCTGCTACAGAGCAGCATGGTCTTAGAGCTGTTGCCTCTCAGTGAGCAGGTCGCCGGTACAAATCCCAGCTGGGGACCTTTCTGGGTGGAGTTTGCATGTTCTTTCTGTGCATGTATGGGTTTTCTCCGGTTGCTCTGCTTTCCTGCCACAAGCCAAAAACATGCATGTTAGACTGACTGGTAACTACTGGTAAATTGTGTGAGAGAAAGTGAATGGTTTTGTTTTGTTTGTCTCCATGTGTCTCTGTGATGGACTGGAGACATGTCCATGGTGTTCTCCGCTTGTTGCATGGTCATAACTGGATATGAGAACCAGTGACCCCTGTCACCTGAAAAAGGAAGACGCAGGTAAATAACTCAGCTACAACCATAAACAATGCAGCAAATCTGTGAAAATGCCCAAATTTGAGCTGTTTTGTGTTTTATAATGACACTTGACTGTAATGGCCAGAAGCTAATGGGTTGGATCCCAATTAATCACTTTTATGTTCATTCAGTACGGAATGGTAGAGCTGTCACATGACGTGAAATTATTGTTGAACTGCATCTCGTTATAAGGAGAAAACTGTGGTTATGACCAAAAAAGTAATCTCGTAAAAAACGAGAACATCTTCTCGTTTTAACGTGTTAAAAGTTTTCCGGTATGACATCACTCACGGACATTTGATTCCCTTGATGGAATGAAGCGTGACGGAGAAAATGGAGGCTGCACCACTTCGTGCATTTTTTTGCAAAGAAGAAATTGCAAGAGGAACAACTTCCTAGACTGAAACATGACAAAGTAAGTCACTGAATATTGTTTTCAATTCAAAGCATCAGAATGCAGAGATAGTGCTTTTGGCTAACTGCTAGTGCTACATGCTACGATGATGGTCCAGGTCTGAGCACAAACACAAAAACACGATTTGTTCTTTTGTCTTCATAATGTCGTTAGTAGTTATAGCTCTTAGTTTTATCATTTTAACAGTGTTCTCATTATAACTAGAGATACAGCTTAACAACAATTTAACATCATGTGACAGCTCCACACTTGGTAATTCAATGTTTGTTTAATTTTCATTAAAATAATTTTCATATTTCTACATGGGGATTACTCAAAATGGCTAGCAATATATTTTGAAGCAATGATCTTGCGCAAAGTCCTCGATTTAGTACGATTGTTAAAGTCTAGATCTGCATGTATCTTCAAAGTGCACAAAACTGTGCCAATAACTGCTGATGGTATTTTTTTTTTAATCTTTGTATAAGAAAACTTGTTTAGAGAACTTTACCAATTGACTTTTCTATGTACTGTACATGATTAATCCTGTAAAGTGCCCTGAGTCAACTGTATTGTGATTTGGTGCTATATAAATAAACTGAATTGAATTGAAAAACTGAAAGACTGATACTTTTTTAAATAAACCATGACTGTATGCATATGCACCTAGTTAAACAAGGATAGCATCGATTGTTTCTAAAAGCCCTACTCTTACAAGGTAGTAAATATTGGAAAACTCATGTCATCAGATTTCAAACTCGCAGCAAATGGACAGTGCAGCTGTTGCCGGGGTGCTTACCGTCTATATGCTTGTCCCACAGTTCTGCTTGCCAAGTAAAATCAATGCAAACTTTTTTTTTTTTTTTACACAATCAAATTTGGTAGGTAAAAAAAAAAAAGATTTCAGAATCCTCCCATTTTCACATGAATAATTATGATGCAAAATCCTAAAATGTTGGCCTCATCAGATATGCTCTCTACCTGCAGGTACCAACAATTAATGAGCATTTCGGTGCTGCACCTGAACATCATCATGCAGCCTACTGGAGCAGCCAATTTCCCTCTAACTGGCACTGCCCTCCTAGTTAGCTGCTAAACCCCCTACGGCAGTGAGGGATTGTTTTCGGTGCTTAATTGACAAAATCTTGGTGGTATTCCACTCATTTTACTGCTAAAAAAAAAAAAAAAAACAAAAAAAAGGACTTGAGTACATACTTTCCAAATGAATGCACTCGACCACTGCCCGACAGTCTCAATGCCAGGGTATTGGTTTTGAAGGTAAAAGTTGCACTAGTCACCAACAACTTCTTCATTTATAGAGGTAATTACACACATGCATTGACAATCTTTTAACATATAGTTCCCCTTTACTGGCATTGTCGTGTCCTGTGCTGTTGAATACTAAAGAGTAGATGTTCATAAGCAGTTAAAAAAGGAAATAACTTAATGTTTAATTCTAAAAACTAATAGTCACTACAAGGAAAATGTCACTTTTTTTTACTTTTCTCAAAGGCGGATATCAGTTTTTTACAGTGAAGTTATGTGGAAAGGTTACCAACATTTATCTTACTTGTAGTAGACGGTTCTACAAACTACTTCAGTTTTAAGAAAACCTTTACATAGAACTCCAATATGTAATATGTTTATGGTATTATATGGTTATTTGCTGTGTGTTTAGGCAGTGATGGCAGCTGTCTCCTGAAAGAATAACTGCACACCTGAAAAGGGTATAAAATGCTGCAGTGCAACTTTTACTAGCACCTTTTTTTTTCATCCTCACGCCATTGGCTACTCGTGCATTTTAGGGTTTATTGAAAAATTCTAATATTTGCTTTTAATGTTTGAATGGCCTTGCCCCAACCTTCCTCCCCTTACTGCTGCATATGTACAAACCATATTGCCCACTAAGGTCAGCTGACCAGCCACGTCACTAATACTGGACACAGTCTTGGTCTCACGCTACAGAAGCAAGTTTACTGGAAGCTCTGTAAAGATCCTACTGCTGGACACCCCACTACACCCTAAAACGATAATGATGATGATGCCATCTGCATCTTGTCTGACGAGGTAACCCCATGCAGTTGTGGGTGATCGACCAGCTGTGGACACTTCTCCTTTTTAAAAGTAGAAAAAATAAAACAACTGTGAAGTTTTAAAAGCTAAATCTCTCCGGACTTTCAAACCCACACCCTCCGTTCGGGCTCTGTGCTTCTAAAATATTACAGTTGGGCTAAATAGCTCCTGAAGTCCTCTGAGTCATAAACGCTGAAGAGAAGCTGTTGCCATTCATCTCACGTAGATGATGATTCTTCACTGGTCATAATTCCTCTTTTATGAGGAGGAAAACATAACCCTAAATACAATCATCCTCCTCCATCAGGTGGCAGAGACTGATGAAATCCACTTTTACTCAAAATATGAAGAATATTTCACTTCAAATTCTCATTTTTATGCAAAAAAAAAAAAGTTGTAGGCAGAATATTCATGTAGTGTTAGTTATTGCTTTAGGCCATGAAGGAGATTTTTGCACTTTGCAGAAAGCTTCAGACTAATATATTATTAAAACGTTTTTGCTTGTGTTTGTGTAGGTTAACGTGTTTGTTAGCAAATATCTAATGAGCAACTGGATGAGTTTTATTGAAACTTCCATAAACTTAAAGAGTCCTCCTGTTTCACAGATACTAAAAACACTAATGTGCCTTTACCCCAAGCAATTTTACAGATTTAAGATTTGGTGCGGTAGTAGCGGAGGGTTATCCCTAACACAAATTCTGAGTGCTAACTCTGCAAAATATTTTGCCATTAAAACTTTGCAGTCTGTCAAAAAATATCTCATGAACCATTTAACATACCATATAAAACCTTTGTGAAATAATCATTAAATGTCCAAAACTGAAATTATTTCTGTAAAAGATGCAATTCAAGATGGTCGCCACTGCCAACACAAAAATAGTTACTGTATAACTCAGTCAGTTTTACAGGTTAAAGTTTGATGTGGTAGTTGCTGAGTCATTCACAACACTATATAAGAAGATATAAACATCAGACTGTATTACCTCTGTTTTTGTCTTTGTCATGGACAATACTAGATATATATGGAAAAATAGTTTAATATTTAAGTGTGTATATAACTGTACTTTATAACAGTTTTATCTGAATGCTAGAAAAAACCTTGTAACCACTACTTTCTTACCACCATTGATTAAGGTGACATTATTACATGAATGCTCCTGCCAGCTCCTTGCAGATGTTGGATGCTGTCTACCATGGTGCGCTGAGATTCATAACTGGTTCTAACAATCGTACCCATCGCTGCACCTGTGCTCCTTGGTCAGTTGGTCGTTAGTGCAGTTACAGCATGCAATCTCAGGACATCATTACCTGCAGCATTCCATCAGTGCACACTGAACTTGGCAGCTCCTGTTTCCTTGAACGCCTTGCAACACGAACTGAAGTTGTCCACCCTGATTTCTTTAAGGGGTTTCAAACATTTGATGATGTCAATAGAAAAATCAAAGCAAATATGTTCTTGTTTTTAGTATTTCACCCTGTTTTTATGGCACCCTGATTTATTGTTTTATACAGTCAATACAGTTAATCTAAAACTGGATGAATCCAGCAGTTATTGTCATTAGGCAAGTTTGTTTTATGATTTAAAATCTAGTTTTCTTTAAAATGAACCCATTGGTGGGTCGAACAGAGCTCACCCGTTGGCCTGATTTACCACCAGTTGAATAGCCCTGTTTTAGGTCTTCAGTCCATACAGTGAAACTTCGCTGATCTCAAATATCTCTTTAGCCACTTTTAACCGAAACTCATCAAAAAAATGTTCCTGAGCTTGATGCAGGTTTTGAGTCAACAGGAGTTAAATTTAAATAATTAATTCTAAAAGGGTCTTGCTTTTCCTGTTTTAAATACTGATCTGCGTTTCCGCTGGGATTACAATCCTTTAATCAATTCTTAAACTAATTTTGCAGAACATGTTTTGTTAGATGTAATAAAATAAACCCTGTTTATACACACAGGTAGAAAAATAAAGGGGAAAAATCCTCTGAACATCGTCCATGCAGAAGGCAAACACACTTTCCCAGCGAAGGAATCCCCTCGGAGCGCTGCTGTGCACACGGTGTTTACTGCACCCCTCAATTATTGATCAGTTGTTTTCCTTCTGTTATGAGAGGCCACCTCTTATGAATGGGCAGGACGGCGCGCTCATAAAAATTGCAGCAGGATTCGTTCTCCCGAACCAGACTGCACTTTATTGACCCCGGGCTCGATCCTAAACAGGACACTTGCTTTTTCTCGACACTTTTTTCCACTCGCTCATTCTTTCTGCTCAGTATCCCCTATTTCCAGCATTTCTTATTATTTATCTCCTCTTTATTTCTTTCTTTGTTTTTCTTTTTTGGAAAAACCTCTTGGGCGTGAGGCGTTATAAATCAAGCTGCAGATTGTGCTCAGCGAAAACACAAACAAGATATCGGTTGTTAAATTATTAAGAATTTAGTTAGTGATATGAAAAATGCTTGGAGTGCAGGATGATGCAACGTAATTGACTTTTTGTCTTTGTGATTTCATTTAACTAAAAATAGTCTTTCCTGCAAAATACAGTTTAAATGCTTATTAGCACAACTTGCTGAAAAACAGCTGAAATTAGCTAAAAAAAATGCTGAAATGAAGAACATGCCTATATTACCAGAAGAAACTAGAAGGAACACATATTTGATGAAATATAATTAAATAAGCAGAAATGAGCACAAAATTTAGGAAATTAGCTAAAAAAAACCTGCTGAGATTAGTAAATACAGGTAGCCCCCGGTTTACGGCCGAGTTCCATTCTAACGGCCTGGCCGTATCGGAACTGCACACACGTGGCGGCCTTATACGCGGATTTTAGACTGAAAACTAAACCGAAACTAAAACGGCGATCGTTAACGTCTTTTTAAACATGTTTTTTTCCATGTAAAACAACTTAGAACGACCGTTTTAATGTGTTTTTATGTGTTTCCAAGCAGTTAGCTAACAAAATACCCTAAAAAAACATAAAATGCTGCATAAAAAAGTCCGTGAGGTGTGATGACATCACTGGGGGGGCGGCGGCTGTAAACGCAAAATGCCTTAAACCGATGACGCCTTAAACCGGGGGCTACCTGTAGCTGAAAATGCCAAAAGAAGCTTAAACTAGAAAAAAAAAAAAAAGGGCTGAACCAAGCTATTTGATAAGAAACGTATTATGCATTGAAACTTAACCATTTTTGTCATTCGGATTCCCTTTAAAATTTTCAGTAAAATATGATTAAAGCTGTTTTTCAGTTTTATGTATTTTCGTTCTGTTTTTCTGCTTTTTGGACTTTTATAAAAATTTAGCATTTTAGATCACATTCAGAGCTAAACAAGTCAACATAAATCAATAAAAGGCTTACAAACAATCAACAAGCATTGCAGATCTAATTCTAAATCTTGAGAAACACTTGGAGCCTGACAATCGAACTCCCATTCACCGGCGGAGTATCTCGGCATCCCAGCCAAGCGAAGGGTCTCATTTCTGGTGCGCTGGCTTCGAAACCGCCTCTCCAGACGACAGAAGATAAAAATGCAGGAATGGAAATGCCATCTTGTTACAGAGGACAGGGCTTAAGTGTTGTCATCAAAATAAATAAATAAAAACAAATGTCAATAATGAGGAGGCAAAACGATGCAGAAATAGAAATCTGTCAAACAGCAGTCTGACTTGGAAGGAAGAAAACGATCACTATACAGAACGTAGTCAAAGACTCTAGTTTTGTTTTAGCCTAGCGTGCGTGTGCACGTGGGTGTGCATGTGTGTGTAAGACAGGGAGAGATGATAAGGTGCGTTTCATACCTGAGCTGCTTGTCACCGGGTGCATAAAGGAAGCTTGCATGTGGTATCTAAAAAGCTCCAAATGCAATCCCAGCTTCCCCACCTGCTCTAATGCTGCTTTGATACTGGCTTGAGAAAAAAGCAGGAAGCTTTATACTGAACAAGCTAAACATCCACACGCCTCTCCGATGCATTTACAATAACAAAGTAGAATCGCCCTCACACGTTTCCGCCTATACCAACATGTACAAGTAGTATTTTCCAAAAATACAAGGATGAATTTAAAGTCGGTTTCTTTAAAGTGCCGATCAGTCACATTTGCCCCTTTTCCACCACTGTTCCTCAGCCCTGCTCGGATCTGCTCTTTAGATTTCCACCGAACTGCTGCACCGGTTCTGGAGGCGTGTGCAGAATCCAAAATCCTGCTAATGAACTTTACTTCACCATTAAGAGAGTTCTACGATGAGTTAAACTCAAAGCAGTCTGCTCCTCAGATAAATAATGTTAAATTATTATTTTTAAATATGAATGTTTCTGCCAACTTATTTTATATATGAATATTTCTGTTCAGTGCCCTGAGACGACGTCTGTTGCGACATGGCGCCATATAAATAAACTGATTAAATCTGATGAACCAGACGCTACAAAAACATTTATATTTAAAATTATTTTTCTTCATCATTTGATGTATTTGCTCTCGCGTCTACTTTTATTGTTCACTTTAGATATGTGGTTTTGTTTCTTGTATACAGATCGTTTTATTTTAGTTATTTTGAAGTGTAATTCTTGTTTTGTGATTTGTACGTCTGTGGGTTAGAATAAGTTTAACCAAAGGCTGGAGCTCTTCTTGAAACATGTTTGAGGGAAATATTCCTGAGAGATCCAATAATTTTGTCTTTTTATGATTTAATGAACATATTTAATAAAGTCAAAGTGAAAATATGATTTCATGATAAAGCTGACACCGTTTATTTTTAATCTTCACTGATAAAACCCTTTTTTTTCTACATAAAATGCTTTTTAAAAAAAGTTTCCACCCTCTGTCCCGTTCCTCCCGCTTGCCAGGGCTCGGAATCTGGCCTTTGTGAGCATGCGAGGCCGGGGCTCGATGTCCGGCCTCGCATGCTTCAAAGGGTTGGCAGCTCGTATGATCCTGACTCCGCTCACTCGAATTTTGTCGTTGGTCACCAAACACACACACACACACACAAAAAAAACACCTGGACTTCATCATAAAACACGGTGTTGTTATTATTGTTTTTAAAATCTTTAAAATAGATCCAGCTGCTACACCGAGTTCTGAGAAATTGCAAATGGCGGATCAATGAAGATTTTCTGAGAGAGATCCAGTGACTCCTCCCCCGACCAATCAGTGACCGACAGTGTTCTGGCATCACACTAGGCTAATGTCTAGCCAACGAAGGATCTGTTTGTAGATTTTTTATGATTGATGGTGCTGAGGCCACAAATATATCAGTTCACCTGGAGTTGAGTCAACTTTTGGGGTGATTAGACATGCTGATCAAGTGAGCTAATCAATTCTCAGCCTCTGTATCATTGTTGTGGTTTACACGGTCTATCCTTAGCACACAAGCATTTACAATGTAACAGAAACGTCTTGTGTTGCAAAAGTGTAGAATTTTTTTTTTTTTTTTTTTTTTTTTTTTTTTTAATAAACAAAGGGTGGCACGGTGGATCAGTTGGTGGAAATGTTGCCTCCCAGCGAGAAGGTCGCCGGTTCAAATCTCAGCCCGGGACCTTTCTGGGTGGAGTTTGCATGTGGTGCATCTGATGGGAGCCGAGATGGTGCAGAGGCAGGGCGGCTGACTCAGGACCAGAAAATCCCAGGTTCAGTCCCCAGTCGTTGCACATCTTGTGGCGTCTCTGAGCAGGACACCCTATCCCCAATTGCTTCCGGGTGCCTTCAATAGCTTTCAATAGCTGCCCTGCTCCACCTGAGTGGATCCCAGGTGTGATGAGTTAAATGCAGAGAACCAATTATGCCATTGTATGGGAACATACAATGACGACGACACAACACATTTATTTATTTATGCTCTCTCATGCATGCTTGAGGTTTCTTCAGGTACTCCAGTTTCCTCCCACAAAGACAAAACATGCATGTTAGGCTAATTGGTAACTCTAAATTGTCCCTAGGTGAGAGTGAGAGAGTGAATGGTTGTTTGTCTCTGTGTCCCTGTGATGGACTGGAGACCTGTCCGGAGTGTCCCTCTGCCTCTTGCACAGTGACTGCTGGACATGGACACCAATTTCCTCAAAACCAAAAAACAAACCAAAAAAAAAAAAAAAACGGTAAGGATAATGTGGATGGATGGATGAATGGATGAATGGATGGATGGATGGTAAATATTTACAAAAAATAGTAACAATGCGTCTAATAATATTTATATTATTTTGTTTATGCTTACCATTCCTTTTTTTTAAAGTGACGAGCCTCAACTGAGCTAAAGCGAACCCACTTTTAGGATCTGATTACACAGATCTGGTTTTCAGTAAAAACTAAACAATTTTTGTTGTATTTCAACTGTTTGTGTACAAAACAACAGTGATTTAAATCAATAAACGTTTACTGTTACATTTTACATGTTACATACATATTTACATTTGTAAATGTAAATAATGAATCTTCGTACATCAGTTATTCATGGAGTTCCTCAAGGTTCAGTGTTTGGACAAATACTCTTTACCTTCTATATGCTTCCATTAGGTAACGTTATTAAACAACATGGAATAAATTTTCATTTTTGTGCTGATGATACACAGTTATATTTGTACATGAAAACCAATGAATCCAACCAGTAACTTGGACAACAAGCATGTCTTAAAGACATGAAGACCTGGATGACCCTAAATTTCCTGCTTTTAAACTCAGACAAGACTGAGGTTTTGCCTTTTGGACCTGAGCATTTTAGAAATGCATTTTTTAGTCTTTCGCCCTCCTTGGATGGTTTTCATCTGGCCTCCAGCTCTAATGGTAAAGGTCTTTGTGATATTTTTGATCAGGACATGTCTTTTAACTCCCACATCCATCCATTATCTTTTACCCGCTTCTTCCATTTTGGGTAACGGGGGTCGCCGGTGCCCATGTCCAGCAATCACTGTGTTAGGGGCGGGGTACACCCTGGACAGGTCGCAAGTCCATCACAGGGCCACATAGAGACAAACGAGACAAACAACCATTCACCCTCTCACTCACATCTAGGGACAATTTAGAATTACCGTCTAACACAAGTTTTTGGGGTGTGGGAGGAAACCGGAATGCTTGGAGAAAACCCATGCACGCACAGAGAGAACATGCAAACTCCACCCAGAAAGGCCCCTGGACTGGGATTTGAACTGGGGACCTGTTCACTGAGAGGCAGCGGTTGTGCCACTGTGCTGCTTAACTCCCACAATTAAAACGTTACTAGAACTGCCTTCTCCCACCTGTGTAACATAGCTAAAATTAGAAACGCATCTAAAATGATGCAGAAAAATGGGATAGGGTACTAACTATTGATAATTACTTTGACAGATCATCAATTCGACAAATGACCAGACTATCCCTTTCAAATGAAGTTCAGTGTTAAAGTGCTTCCAGATTACCCTCCATTTGAAATGCCTCAAGACTATATTTCCCCTAGCAAGTAAACAATGGAAAGTTGTTTGGGTGGGGCATACAGGAAATATTGCTTTTCTGGAGTCAAGAAAAGTGTGTGAAAGAGAATGGCAAAGAAAAGTCATAAAGGGGATAGAGGATGACTGATGTAGACAGAAACAGCATGAGAGTAGAGGAAAAGAGGAGACGGACCACTCCAGGGCATACCCAACTTAGGCACGGCCATCATAAATGATTAAAGGGCGATTTCCCATTCCGACAAGCCAACCAATCTTTGTTCAGTGTAATGGGAACCAAAGTGAAACGAGAACGAGGTACAGCATTTGCATCAAGCAATCACTGAAGAGATGTATTTAAAGGGTTCAGGGGGGACGGGGGGGACAGGGAGGACGAAAGTTTGCCCAGAGATTGTTTTTTTTTTACTATTAGTCTTTCTTTAAATAGGGAATATTACCTGTTTACCCCACAGTCAATGTCAACCATTGTTCGTTTGAGGTCTTCTTGCTAATATTCCACCTAACTATGGCCTGTGGGGCAGTGACAAAGTTTGACACTTTATATTTTCATGGTTTTTTTCTGTCAAACTAGACGTTTTGACCTTAATGGCACCAGAATGGCACTAGAAATGAATGACTGAGACAGAAATAACCTCAACCTGAGAGGTGACATTAACATAAAGGTGTGTTTACAAATGTAATTATTTTCTGATTTGAACCATAGATTTCATTATTCCAACATTTTCTATATTAAAAACTTAGGAAAAGGTTAAACTTTACTTGGACACATTTTTTTTACTGAAATCCTGCAATGGGTAGTGTTTCGTGTATGGGGTGCGTCTTATATAACGTATTTTAAAGAGTCTCTGAAAGTAAAAATTAAACATCTACAATAGATGACCATTTAGAGTCAATCTAATTTATATCCAGTTTAAATTTAGGCCCCGTTTACATGGACATAGCTGGTAGAAAGTGTTTTTCAGATGTTGATTCAGGGAAACGATCCTTGTTTACACAGACCACATTCGATGGAACAGCAAAAATTCACAGAGTCCGCTGTAGTTGCCATACCAGGTCATTAGCTGACACTCGGAATTTTGCACCTCCACCTAATGCACATGCACGCTGGCACTTGAACACTGTGTGTATAATGTAAATATTTGTTTGGAGAGTGGAAAGCATAGCTAGCGGAAAAAGCTTTGTGTTGACTGATGATGTCAGTTTATTGCTTAATGTCACAAAGTAAAGAAGCATGTTATAGCCCAGCGCCATTGTTGTTGATAGAAGTATGTTGTTTGGCCATGCATGAGTTTAATATACAACTGTAGTGCGCTTGTGCAACTTCACACTTTTGGAACATTTCATGCCTCCGCCGGGAGTTCCTCTGAAAATCTCCACTCTGAGGGTGCATTCACACCAGCCCTGTTTAGTCCACTTTAATCAAACTCTAGTCCATTTGCTTAGAAAGTCTGGTTCATTTGGAGAGGTGTGAATGTGCAATTGAACTCTGATGCTGACCCAAAAAAGTGAACTCTAGTCTGCCTACAATCACAGGTCTTGGTTCGGTTGAAGTGAACTCTGGCATAGCTTGAATGCATATGTGGATGCAAGTGGACTGGGGACTGTTCCAAAAGCAGAGTGTGGACTACAGTGCAGGGCTTTCTGGGTAAATAGTAGTAATGAAGTTACTGGTATCTTGTAAGTACCTTGCTTGATGTCTGTATACAGCGTACATCACTATGAAGTTGGGTGCACTCCTACTCAGCGCATGCTGCCTCACACAAAGCCTTCTCAGCTGCCTTGTGTGAAAAACAACATTCTCCGTGGTCTTCTGCCTCATCTTACACTCATGCTGAGTCCATTGTTGACAAATGTTTGTTTGGCACATGTGCCACAGGCACCTAAATTTTGACGCCACTCCATTTTTGTTTTTATTTCCAGAAGTAAGTTGTGCTCAGTGTCTTCTTCAGAGGTTTTCGTGTCATTTCCTTCAGTAGTTCTTGGTGCAGCACCACCACAGGTGATGGGGTGTACAGGTTGGCTAAACTGGCTCAGTGTGGTGCCAATGCGAATCGCACCAGCTGAAAATGTAACAAATGTTCTGATTTTGATCCCCAATCGAACCGAGTCTACCGGACTATCAGGTGTGAATACACTCTGAGACCTGGATTCAGAAACCTTTGATTTCAGTCAGAATTAGAGCTGTTGTCATGGAAATTAATGGCTGAACCGCGGCAAAAAAACCCACCTTGTTGTGTTAACACGGCCTTAGGTAAGTTATGGTTAACTGGCTACAACTTTTCTCAATACGTTGGTTCAACTCTTGACATGAAAGGTAGGGCATGATATGACTTCCTTAATAAAATGCAAAACGTTTAACTATACGAAAGTGCTTTAAAAGTCCAACTTTGACCTCTGTATTGGGGTCAATAACTCTGTTGAGACAATTAAATCATAGGAGCTTGTGCCACTAATAATTAGACTTTTTTGTAATACCTATTGAAGCATGGACAGAAATAAAGTTTGGATACAAAAAATGTGTTTTGACTTCTTGAACTTTTTTAGTGGTCTTCGTCCATTTGCTTGGTGTGCATCAGAGTTCATAGGTGAACTTTTATTCATGATCTACACCAACAGAGCAGTCACTTCAGAGTCCACATTAATCAAACCATAACAACCAACGCAATGGAAACGGCTTTATTTGAAATGCCATGTAAACACATTGTCAGTGCAAACAGAAACGAGCATTGAATCTATACGCCAACACAAATATGGACTATGATAATAGATGAATGAAGTATTCTTGGAATGAACTAATAGTTTTAAACACGGTTTTTTAGTCTCCCCTATCAGGCATGGCCTGAAGCAGCACAGAGCTGTGAAGCAATGGGTGCCTATCTTTCAGGCCACAGATGATGGATTATATGAGCAATGATATTGCAAACCAAGAGGTTTTCCATACAAATGAGGAGTTAAATGAGCCAAACCTGAGCAGTCATTAAATGATAAATCATGTCATTGTGTGCCCAGAAGCAATAGTTTGAAGAAAAAACACAAACAAACAAAGAAAAGAAAAAAATGGATACAACTTTGATGCATTTTGTTTAAAATTATTTTAATGTTGTTTAGAAGATGAGTTTCTGATAACAGGAGAACAGATTTTTTATTCCCCGCTTTGTATTAAATCAAGGAAGAATTTCGAGTGGTGCCGCCCAGCAGTGTCTTGTTTTGATGCTGCATCTTTACAGAGACAACATATTTATTTTTTTTTGGGGGGGGGGGGGGTTGTGGTTAACATTCTGGAGGGCATGATACATCTTCTGGCAGTTCATAGCTCACGGTGCTGATTGATGATACACCATGCCGTGATGGCTCTCTTTGAATGCTGTAATACTCCTGACCAAAGCCCAACCTTGTTTCCAAATCATTGCACAGTGCCCAACTCAGTTTAGCGTAACTGAACATTTTTGCCAGTTTTGATCAGCTTGAAAATGTCACATTCTGTTTTTCCAGTGTTTGGCTCATGTAAGATGACGGGGACTGGAAAGACCTTTTCCTTGTGTTTTAAAATGACAAAATAATGAAATCTCATTGCTTGATGTGTTCAAGAGAAAATTATCAATATGACTTGTGATTACAATTCAATTAAATGCAAATGTACTTTTTTAATCCTAAAGGGAAATTAAATATTGTTGTAACTTGTTATCCTTGTTTTATTAAGATATGTTATGGTTGTAGGCAGGAAGGATCTCTTGTAAAGGTCTGTCTCACAGTGGATCTGAAGAAAATGGCAGCAGATGCCATCAGATCCATCCACCCAGACTCAGCTGGCCTCTCTGTTCCCCCGGACTACTGAGTTGCACAAATGCCAGGCAGAACTCCTAGAACGATGGTCACTCCTCCCAGCATCCTGCCGAGTTCCTAGTCACTGCGGACAGCCGACTGTAGGTGCCGGCAGACGATTCTGGTCCTTTTGCACGAGCCACGTTTCCTGCCCATTCCAGGATCTCAGCAGTCAGGAACTCAAGCACAGCCGGCAGGGAGATGGGAATGCATCCATGGAGCCTCCTTTTCAACTCGTTAGCGATTTGGGGCTGTAGTTGAGATATTATTTGAGCTTTGACATGGTAAGCAGCAGCTCCTGGTTGTAAAAACAACAAAAAAAACACCTGTTTTCATGGTAACACATCATAGAAAATACCCAAAAGTAAAAAGGTTTCAGTAAAAATGCTTCCAGCTGCACACCATCTGACACCAGAGGAAACAATCATCCAAAAAAGTGATGTACACCCAGAAAAAACTAAAGTTTCCAAAAGCAACATCTCAGAATGAAGGTACCAAAGCTACCCTTTGAAAGACAGACATTTTAAGGTATAGTCAAACTAGATATGCATGCATGACTAGATGGAGCAGCAGATACACTTTTCATTACCCCAGCTTTAAGATCAAGGTCAAAACTTAGGGTCAATTGTTATACAAGGTCTTTGCTTGTCTGGACTCAACTTCTGATCCTCTGATGGTCCATCCATCCATCCATTATGTTTACACGTTTCTTCCTTTCCAGGTCGTGAGGGTCACTCGTGCTCATATCCAGCAGTCACTGTGTGAGAGGCATAGTACCCCTGGACAGGTCTCCAGTCCATCACAGAGACACATAGAGACAAATGAGACAACCATTCACTCACTCACACCTAGGGACAATTTAGAGTTACCAGTCAGCCTAACATGCATGTTTTTGGTCTATGGGAGGAAACCATAGTACCCGGAGAAAACCCACACATGCACAGAGAGAACATGCAAACTCCGCCAGGAACGGCACTTGGCCAGGATTTGCACGAACGACCTTATCGCTGAGAGGCGGCAGTTCTACCAACTGAGCCACCATTCCGCCCGCCTCTCAAGATAATTTACCAAAACATTAAATGAATTTATATCACCAATACATGGTGTGTTGCATAATATTTTCATCACCCCCACTTTTACGATCAAGGTCACAAATCAAGGTCAAAGTTAAACAAGCTTGTTCTGCCCATAGCTTCTATTTTACTCAAAACAACTTAGCGAAACTTGATACACATTTGTACCACCACTACACTGCATGTCTTGTAGTATTTTTTATCATGCCAGGTCTAAAGCCAAGGTCACAAATCAAGGTCAAATATATGTGCTTGTCCAGTCCATTGCTATAGATTGCTGGGTTGTTGTGGTATAGTTGTCAACAGACGTACAAGGTACTCTTGTTCCTGTGCTGCAGTGATTTAGGAAAATATCTCCCTGGACTAATCTATGATGATCCTCCAGACACAAATACTAAACATGATCCATCTGAGAACACACAATTAAGAAGAAATAAAAATCCTATTCACCATTAACGCTTAGCCAAAAGTCAAAGAATACAAAAAAAAAAAAAAAAAAAAAAAACAACTTCCTAGTAGACTGAAGAAAATGCTGGAAGCCAACAGGTCAATTGCTATTCCACTTTTCAGCATTCCATGATGAGACACACCGGCACAGCACATACTCATCATGTTTGCAACAACGATCGAGATGCATGGAAACATCGCCGCACGGATACAGCCTTTTATTTGAGGCTAAATTTAGTGCAAGGTGTCCAAGTCTTTAATATCACTGCTCAGAGACAAACTGCTAATTAGGAGCTGTCTCTGTGATCCCGCCAGGCGTCCCTATATCCGTCCACCCCAGTGTGTCAATTTGCAACCATGTGTGCCTGTTCAAGCACAAGCGTGTTTGCAGAGAGCAAGGGCATTAACCCGCGACTGAATCATATTGTCCTGCTAAGCTAGTGGTTCTTCTAATAACACTGAAATGAGACAGATTTGTCATAATAGGGATGAGCCAGGCAGCAGGGGCCATATCACGAGAACAGCCAGAAAATAAAGTACCTGAGAGACCGAGACTATTTTTTTCTTTACTGTCCCACTGATGGCGATCCCTCTCAATCCACGTTTGTCCACATTTATGTCTTGTTGTTTTTTTTTCTGGGGTTTTTGCCATCAACTTTTTTTTTTTTTTATCATTTCTGTCCTCAGTCCGCCCGACTAACTCTCTCTGTCTCTTCCATCTTCCACTCACACTCCCTTTTTTTTCCCCCTCTCATGGGGAACAATATATATCACAGCCCAGCTCCGCTAGTTGCCACGGTAACTGACCTCATCACTACATCTTCTCTTTTTCTCTACCCCCACCTTTTCCCTCATTTTCTTCTTGTCCTCCATCTCTTCCCTGCACTATCTCCCTCTTTTTTCCTCTCTTTTTTTTAATTCTCAGCTCTTTTTCTCTATCCCCTTTCCTTTCAAGGGGGATGTTTGAATTGTGAGTGGGCTGGTTGGCCTCTTTGCAAGCAAAGCAGCAAGATGAATCATTGGTTGAGCAGAAACGTCATCCTCAGACATTTAAAGCCACTTTATTTTTGGTATATTTACCTGTGTATTTATAGTATAAAGAGAAAAATACATTAACATTTCCCAAGCTTATACCTAGCCCTCTTTCCAAAGCAGTGGATTAAAGCCTTTTTACATATCACCCTCTGCCTTTCAAGCCAATGCTTTAGACTAGAATCATCTTATATTGGAGTATTAGTCTTGGTACTGATGATCTCTGCCTGCTGGAGGAACGAGACATTGGTTATCCAGAGGATGTTAAGGATGGAGCCAAGACGGCGCTAGTCAACGTTGCTGAGGAAATAACTTTGAGGGATTTTTGCAGTGTTTTCAAAATGTGTGAAACTCCCAAACTCCTAACTACTTTAGTTTTTTGTTTGTTTTCCACTGTCCAACCAACATTGTGTTTTGTTTTCTTGCTAAGGCAAGCTTCTTTTTGTTGTTGTTGTTGTTGACAATGGCTAATTCTTCACTCCGTACAGAGACATACACATCGACTCAACCCCCCATTCATGAAGGATTCAGCCATATATCAGAGGGCGACAAGGGCAGGGGAGCCTTTTTCCTGCTCTGGGAATTTATGTGGTATCATTATTTAACCTAATTGCATTGAAGACAAGTGGAGGGCGCCGAGGTTCTGAGTAGTGGGTGCAAGCAAGGCATACATTACATGTTTGCAGTCATGCTGCACACACATGTGCACAACATGCAGCTTTAAGAATACAGGTAGTCCTCGACTTACGAACGGGTTCCGGACTTAAGAACCGTTCGTAACTCGATTTTGCCGTAACTCGGA
>JARVGV010000713.1:5609286-5619348 GCA_031762435.1 Hypsolebias longignatus
CATTCGCACCACTCTGGGCCCCTGAGCAAGGCCCTTAACCCCCACCATCTGCTTCCTAACAGGTCTCTCTTGAAAATTAGTTCCCGTGGCTCAATGAGACTAACCTGGATAAATAAAAGTCAAATGAAAAAAAAATAATAATAATAATGTTGTTACTGCTCTCAGGGATTCAGCCCAACCCTGGCCCCCCACTAACTACAGTCTGGACCTCCCTGTTCAAGCTGCTGCCTCCATGACCCAACTTCAGAACAAATGGTGGGTGGATGGATGGATGGATGGATGGTTGGATGGATGGATGGATGGATGGATGGATGGATACAAACTGTTTTGATGGCATGAGTACACATTTACGTCACAATAATTTAACAAATTTTAATTTTCAGTGTACACAGTGATTTGTGACCTTCACATTTTCAACATTTATTGTATATAGAATGTATATTTTCCATCTAGGTTAAACGACTTTGCAGTTGAGCAAAAAAATGTTTCAATTCATGAACATGTAGTTATCCAATCAGATTCTTTGAAATTAGCATCTTCAGACAGAAATAATTGGCTGAGCTTTCACACTGGTTAGGACTTCACCGTCAGGAGAGAAGGCTCAGCTCAGAGACTGCAGAAGGAGTTTGTTTGATAACGTATGGGGAAATTAATGAATCACAGTTCAGTTGTAGAGTCGGTGGGACCAAAACAAGTGGCTCAGAGCCTTCGGGAAGGCCTTTCAAGGCATTTTCTTTTATTGTTTTTGCGTTTTCTGACCATGTGAAGATTTTGGTTGCATTCACTTGCAACTTGTAAATAAAATAAAATCAAAATACCACACAGAAATTGTATTTGCTCTAAAACATTCAGTTTAAATATTCCATTAGTTTTGATTTGTCTATATCATGAAATTATGCCACTTTACATTAAGGCTCCTCTTACAGATGGCTAATAGTTTATAGATATATTATTAATCCCTCTATAAACACTTTACGAATCATTAACTGCTTTTTATGCATTAATTAAAGGTGACAGAGAGAAGAAACTGGCAAGTTTCTTGCCAAATAGTGAGCCAAATCTGTTCACCGACATATTTCATCTAGAGTTGTTATATAAAAACATTTCAGACGAAGTGACTAGCTTGTGAGCAGGCCTGTCGCGATAATAAATCAATTGCATGATAAATAAAAATTATCTACCTCATTCTCTTTTATCAACGTTATCGTCTCTTCGTGTCTCTTTCTACTGAAGACACTGGATGACAAAAAGCTATACTCTGGTGCTCTTCACTGACCCCTCCCTTTCTTTTTAAAATCATTTTAACTGTCCAAAATCATGTTTTTGGATTGTTAAAAGCAGCTAAGCTGAGAAGCTAAGCTATGAGCTAAGCTAACAGGCCAACCTTGGGGGAAAAAAAAAACTCCGTCTTGTTGAAGCTCCAAAAATTCACTATTGAAACCCATGCCTTTGTGTAAAAAGTTGTTTTTCTCTGCAAAAAGAAGCTGAGAACTCGTTTACTGATTTTTTTAAATAAAATTTTTTTGTGTGAAAAATGCTAGGCTAAAGAGCTCAAACCACACCGAGCGTTCGCCATTTTGAGAACCGAATAGACACAGCCCATGTCACGTCAAGGAGCCTCTCTCCTATTTTTTCTTAGAGACAGCTGCTCGCTCCCTCACTATCCATCCATCGGTTCAGTCAGTCTTATACTACCATCTGGTGGTCAGAAAAGGTACTTCATGCAAAACAAATTGAACATTTCTTCTTAAATTTGACCATTAAAAATGATTGCCAAATTTCAAACAATATTATCATTTATCACAAAATTTCCTCAGACAATTAGTGGCCCTGCAAAATTTGTTATCATGATAGGCCTACTTGTGAGCACAATAAGCATTTGTTAACCTATTTCTTTAGCATATAATATTGTACTTTAGCATTGAGTTATAAGTATCTACAACTCATATCCTAAAAAATAGGTTCACAAATGCTTATTGTGCTTACAAGTTAGTAACTTAGTCTGAAATGTATGATATAACAACTCTAGATGAAATATATAGATGGCAGATTTGGCTCACTATTTGGCAAGAAACTGGTAAATTTTGTCTCTGTCACCTGTGATTAATGCATAACAAGCAGTTAATAATGATTTATAAATTGTTTATAGAGGAATTCATAATGTATCTATAAACTATTTATTAGCCATTGCTAAGGGGTGCCTTAAAGTGGTACCCCTCTTCCTTTTCGGGGCGTGGGGGTCACTAGTTCCCATGTACTACTAAATTAATTATTGAAATTGCATGTTGTACTTGAACACAAGAGGCTGGGTGGGCAGCAGGGATTGCTGGATAATCTTGGGACAGAAATGGGTGGACTGTTTCAAGTTACATAGTCAGATGGGTCGTCGTCCCTGATGGTTTTTCTGTTAGGTTGACATTTACGACCTGGTTATTGACGGTGACTACGAACAATGACAGCATAAACAAGATGTTATATTTGATAGATAAAAAGGAGGAAAGCACTCCCTGTTTAGTGAGGTTATAGATTGAGAAACTGAAAGTGAGATTATGTAAGCAGACCACGATTCCAAGCTTTTTTCATCAACAGCCTTTATCAGGTTACCAACTGAAGGCTTTGTAGTCACGGTTCACCACTTATAAAAAGGTATATTAGACTTTAAATGTCTAAAATTCTTAATCTTTCCTAAAATATGTATATCGAGAATAGGTCAACTATCAATTAGTGCAGTGTTTGTAATTTTATGACAATAGTTTAAACTTGGGACTTTTTCAGTCAATATAACCTTTCATCTTTCTTTGGCATTGGAAGAAAAATTCCAAAGTTCAACAACAAGTTTCAGAAAAGACCCTCTAAAATGTTCCATTTACATTTAAAGGGTCTTCACCCCTTGCTATTCTTCTGCTGTGGTTCCAGCTCATCACTCTCATCCCTGCACACCTGTGACTAATTCCCTCATTCACCCTCATTACACCTCAGCACATAAAAACCAGCCACTTTATCTCCATAGTGTCGAGTAAAGGGCTGTTCCACCTGCACTGGCTGTGCCAGCATATGATTTGCTGCACTGATGTGTCTAAGTTTTTCAAAAAGATATTGTCCTCCCCTCTAATGTATTATGCAAATCTGTTAAATGTGTGTCATAACCGTTTTTAAGATTAACACTGTTTAACGTCTGTTATACGTGTACTAATGGTCTTTTCATGGTTTATTTCATCCATCCATCCATCCATCCATCCATCCATCCATCCATCCATCATCCTTACCCGCTTCTTCCTTTTTGGGTCACAGGGGTCACTGGTGCCCATGTCCAGCAGTCACTGTGGAAACCCTGGACAGGTCTTCAGTCCATCACAGGGACATTTGGAGACTATGTGGAAAACCCACTGACAGGTAGATGATGCACATAGAAAACTTTGGTTATTGTCTATGTTTAACCCAGTGGAAAATGTAGGTTAGTAGTAGAAAGTTGACAGGAAGCAGCTGTGGTATGTAAAAGTACTAGTAAACATAATGGTGCATTTACTGCTGAAGAACATTACAAATTATTGCATTCTATTTTTGACACTGCCTTTAAGGGTCACCTGCCTGCATCACTCCCTATCCCTAGCACCTTCTTCCGTCAAACGCCTGCATCTTGTATATTTCCTGTGGTCTTACTTTGTTCCTCCTTTGTGGCAGCTCCATATGAAACATCCATTCATCCATCCATCAATCCATAACCTTTACCTGCTTCTTCCTTTTTGGGTCACGCAGGTCACTGGTGTCCATGTCCAGCAGTCACTGTGTGAGAGGTGAGGGACACTCTGGACAGGCCTCCAGTCCATCACAGGGACACATAGAGACAAACAAAACAAACAACCATTCACTCTCTCTCTCACACCTAGAGAAATTTAGAGTTACCAGTCAGACTAACATGCATGTTTTTGGTCTGTGGGAAGAAACTGGAGTACCTGGAGAAAATGAAAGTTACGAATATAACTATGAGTCTCGGATGACCGCCAGAGGGCGGTGCTGAAAGCACTGAATGTTCCCTTTGTGCATGCGCAGTTCAAGTAATTATATCAACGACGTCACACAGGTGTGACCGGATAAGCAATCAGAGGCTTTATAGACTATCGTTATCCGTAATTCACTCCTACAGCATCTTCTCGTGTAAAACAAGGATTCTGAGTGACAGAGAAGTTCTGGCAGTCATCCGGGATTCATAGAACCGTAGTTACATTTGTAACTTTCGTTCTATTTCATCCCTCCTGACCTCCAGAGGGCGGTGATGAAAGCACTGAATGACTAATACCAACGATGTCATGAAGAATCCTGAGCACGTACCTCACTGAGGGGGCCCAGAGGGCCCTTGCAGAAGAACCTGGCCCAGGGGATGAGGGATGGCCACGTTAACCTGGTAAGGCAAGATTTGTTTCTGAAGAAGAAACCCAGTTTTAATTCCAGTTTCTTTATCAAGTTTTCGGTATGTGGTTTAAAAGAGAGATGTGCATCGACCAAAATTCCCAAGTATTTGTAAGAATCCACAAATTCAATAGGAACACCAAGCATGGATAAGATAGGGAGAAGAGCTGGTACCAACTTTGTTTGAAAACAACATCCTTTTGTTTTGTTTTTTCAGCATTTAGCACCAAATGCAGACTGTAGAAGCTGGAAAACCTTGGCAACTCTGGTAGCTTGGCAATAAACAATTGTCAGCATAGAGTTGCAAGGAGGCGTTAGGAATGTTTTGCCCTATATTATTTACAGTATATAAATTGTAAAAAGAGTGGGTCCTAAAACTGAGCCTTGTGGCACACCATTAGTGACTGTTAAATAGGTGGACAATTAGTCTAACAAGTAGCTTTCAGGCTACAGAAATAATTTTTTCTTAACTTATTTTCCTTTTTTTTTTTTTTTTTCTTCTCAGATTTAAGCCTGTATTTGGACCCTCTTTGCACATAAATCCTAACCATAAGATAAAAGTCTCTGCTGGAAAGAAGGTCCCTGTTTTGTCAGCAGGTTAGCATCAACAAGGAAAGGACTGGGACAACAAACATCTGGTGGTATTTTGAGGTGCATTACTGGGGATTGGCAATAGATCATCTGGGTCTTTTGTGTTGGACTCCCCTAAATGCCATCAGATTCTGCAAAGTTGATATTTAAAAAGGCCCTTTTTTTAGGTTGGGGGAATACCACAGAAGCCTTGTTGTTATACAACAGTGCTGTCTGTGTGAAATTCTCCCAACAGAAAGCTGAGCAGTGTTGCTTTATCCTTTCAGAAAGTCAAACATGTACAGTATTTGTACTTGGCATGTTTCTCTTAGTTTCGTTACACACATAAATACAATTTGACTTTGCATTACTTGATCAAGATTCTATACCTAAACATTTAACAATGCAAAAATATTGTTGTATACTGTATAGAAAAAGTTGAGGACTCCGTAAATAATTCTGCAATTTCACTTGAAAGACTTTTGGGCCCTTAAAAGTTTGTTTGTCTACTTTAAATAGTTTTACCCCATTACACAGGATGTACAACCACTCCAGCTTCTTTAGGTGTGTTTTATTGGTACAAAGAAATTTTAAATCCTAATACTCTTGCATCTGATTGGTATCTCATTGATATTTTAATGCCCATTTAAATATCCAAAGTTTTTGGGATGATAGGGTCATCAGATTAATAACCCCAGTTAAATGGAATAAATGTGTGTTTCTGTTTCCTTTAAGGCTAGGAAGTTGGGATTTGACAAACCAGAGCACTTGAGAAATCCCACAGATACTTGCTAAACACTAAACTTTCTTCCCTTTGCTTTTTTATGGTCATTCTTAGGCTGAAAGTGGTCATACAAATCTTTGCAGCGGGATTTTGTATTTGTTCTTGATCCTCTGCGTTTTCACTGTCTAGGGAATTTAGTTAAAAGTTATGGGTGTTTATCATAACTAATGGTAAATTGATGTATATGAGTTAGAGAGTTGGTTTGTATCCACAAGAGGGGAGCCTGCAGGTGCATGGAGGAGCACTAATAACCCCAAGGCCTCCTCTTCATCTGTAAGCTGGAAAGCAGAGGTCGTCTTGACCTCGACTCTGTCTGTATTAAAGCTTTTCCTGCCTCTCTGTCCAGCGCAGATTCTCACTGACGAGGCTAAAAGCATGTAACTTTTGTACATCTGTAAAAGCTTCCTCGTGGTGTCTACTCTTGCAAGTAAAGATTGGTTTAAAAATATTCTAGCGTCCTCTAAGTGGCTTATTTGAGTAAGTGGATGATGAAAGGATGTTTATTTTATCCAATAGTCTCTCCAGTGATGCTCTTCTTGCCTGATATGTGAGTTCTTATGGTCGGATTTTTCAACGCATGTTCATTTGGAGGTCGTAGTCTCCCCAGTGGGATATTGAGTTTTTTGGATTGTTTTAGCCAATTTGTAAACTGTACAAGATTATTATATTCAATTCAGTTTATTTATATAGAGCCAAGTCACAACAGAAGTCATCTCAGGGCACTGTACAGAAACATTAAGTTAGTAACATTATTTATCGAAGGAAGCCGCAGATGTGTTGAGTCTTCACTTCGTCACAGTCTCCCATCAGGAGCAAGCACAAAGACAACAGTGGAAAGGAAAAACTCCCTTTTAACAGGAAGGAACTTCCAGCAGAACCAGGCTCAGGACGAGCGGCCATCTGCTTTGACCGGCTGGGTTTGAGGGAGAGAAGTAGAAACGGACACACGATTGCAGGTTCAGAATGGAGGTGAGCAGGTCTATCTCTTGGAGGGAAGACAAAATAAAAACATGTTAAGATAAAAAAAAAATAATAATAATTACAAACACAAACAATTAATTTGTATTTATTTGTAACTATTAATGTGATAAAATTAGGTCAATTTGTCATCCAGCAATCTAAGCCTATAGCACCATAACTAAGGTCTAACTCAGGAAACCCAAGCCAACCTTAACTATAGGATTGATCAAAAAGGAATGGCATGAGCCTAGTTTTAAAAGTAGACGAGGACTCAGCATCACCGACAGAAACTGGAAGTTGTTTCCACAAGAGAGGAGCCTGACAACTGAAAAATCTTCCCCTCGTTCTGCTTTTGAGAACTGTAGGAACTGCAAGTAAACCTGCAGCATGAGAGCAAAGCACTCCATTAAGATTATTATTTCTGACATGCATAATATTGCATATTCTTGACCTGAACTTGGTGTTAAGGGTTGCATTTACCTTTCACAATAAGTGCATTTAATTATGAGACTATGTGGCACTACGATTACACACACTTGAACTCAGCAGAAAGAAATTTAAATCTTAAGGTTAATTGGCAGTGAGTCTTAATTCACTACTTTTCACTTTGAATATCTGCTTTTTCATTTTAGTTTCACTTCAATACATTGATCAGATTATATCCGCTCAAGTTTTGGTTTGTAATGCAACAAACAGATTAAATGACTAATGGGGTTTCTTTTTATTTTAAGAATTTCTTTAATAACCTTTGATCCAGTCATGGTGGAAGCTAAGCCACACTTAGATGTATAAACCACATGTTTTGTACATCAGTTTTCTCTCACTTTTGGATAAGTTAAAAAGACAGAGGAGTGAATAGAAAATAATGTATGTCAGCAGTGGCTAAATTAAATTGGAGGACTTGGTTTCACACCACTATTTAACATACATTTACAAATGTTTATTTGACCATAGAACTAATTAATTATTTTTGTTCACACAATATCTGAAAACCTTGAACATTCTTAGCTTACATCCCTTTTTTTGATTTGCAAAACCACTAAGTGGGTTGTGCAGCCTGCTCAGGCCCTGTGATGTAGACATGCAGTATTATAGCCTGTCAGGGACTGCAAAGCTGCTGAGATGCACAGATTAATGAATGCACACAGGACAAAGCCCAGGGATCCATTTCTCCGGAGAGGAGAACCCACTGACGTGTAGATGAATGCACATAGATAAAGTTGGTTACTGTCTTTTGTGTTTGAGACGTGCAAAATGTTAGGTTAGTAGTAGGTAGTTGACAATTAGCTGTGGTCTGTTAAAGTATGAGTAAACATAATGGTGCTGCTGCTGCTGAAGAACATTACAAATTACTGTATACTCTTTTTGGACACTGCCTTTAGGCGACACCTGCCTCTATCTCCCTCTATCCCTAGCACCTTTTTCCATCGTACGCCTGCATGGTCTTCTCTGCTACATCCGTGTATCTTTCATGCGGTCTTCCTTCCTTGTGGCAGCTCTGTATGAAACATTTTGTCCAATATGTACACATTCCCTCTTCTGTTTATGTTCAAACCATCTTAGCATAGTCATCGCAACAATTATTTGTGAAGGGGATGTGCCCCCCTCACATTAAAAAAATATCTGTTTGGACTCCACACACCATGAAATATTAGTTCCCACAGCGTTGTTTCTATTTCTTCATGAACAAATCCATTACACTTTATTAATAGGAGAATACTCAAGCCTCTAAAAATCCACTCCAGGTTTTCCTGGTTATCTACAACAATTCAACACACTGCATGCAGTGTTTCTCCAGTCACTTGATGGGGCAGGTGGTGGAGGGGGAGACAGCACGGTGTTGCGCTAGCTTAGCGCTATGTTAGTGCCGGCTGTTGTTGACCAGGGTGGCAGGATTAGGATGTGTGAGATAAGTGGAGAGCTACGTCTGTTTAGCATCTTAGCTAGCGCGTATTTATTGTGCACTGCTAGCTTAGCTAGGATGCATGAGAGAAGCAGAGTGTGCTCTGTTCACACAAGGAGAGCTGTTGGTCAGGCTGCTACTTGTGGATTCAATAATTATTTTAGAGTGCAAGTGTTTACTTTTGTAGGTAAACTTAGATGTTTAAGAACTGAGTAAAACACGCCAGAATGCAGGAAACGGCTTCTAATTCATTCAACCTTTTCTGGGGGCGGATCCCCTGACACCCCCACGACGAGTGTCTCCCTCATCCACATTACAAATGCTTCTGACACCAATGCATCTTAGTCTCACCTCCCTAAGCTAGTCTCCATCCACTCCACCTGCTTTCGTCTTCACTCAACTTGTTTTCTGCTGTTTATGATGATGATAATAATAATAATAATAATAATAATAATAATAATAATAATGATGATAATAATGATAATAATAATAATGATAATAATAATGTGTTATGTGTTGCCACCATTGTGTTTTTCCATACAATTGCAAAATTGGCTCTCTGCATTTAACCAATCCACCACCAGGTGGAGCGGTGAGCAACTTTTGAAAGCGCCCGGGTTGTGCCGTTCAGAAACATCACGAGATGTGCAATGACTGGGGATCGAACCTGGGACTTCGGGTCCCAAGTTGGCTGCCCTACCTCTACCCATCTCTGCCCCATTGACTCAAGGTAAATAAACTTGCACACCTTAAATATCTTGCTCTCCTTGTTAACGCTTCTTGAACAAAATTTAGTTTGGGCATCATTCACTGGCAAGGTTCAGTCAAACCAAGGTAGAAAATCCTTAACATGGTCGTAAACGCATATAACGTCTTGTTATTGTTCCCAAGGCAACAAAGAAGTTCCAAACTGATTACATACTGTATTTTAAAATATGCTGTTGAACACAAGTGTACTTAATCTTCATCAGTTCATTTAAATCATCTCGCTCTGTTGCTTGAGTCCACACTTGGCACACTTTTGGTTTTCTAGCTGTTCTCAGAAATAAATTAACGACCAAGTTCCAGGGGGCAGCCTCCTGATATACGAGACAAAAATCAGAAAGAAAGTGGGGGGAAAGGAGATGAAAGTTACAGCTTTGCAAATCTGGAAGCTTTCTGACAGTGAGACACAAGACTGGCTTCCTCTTTTCTTAACCCCCGATATTCGTTCGCCTTACTGGGCTTTTTTCTTTTCTTTCTGATCTGTCTCTTTTTGCCATCCCCTTTCTTCTTGCTGCAGCGTAAATGACCCTGGAGGGTTGGCAGCCTGTGAGCAGAGCTAGTCAATCAAGATTTGAGAAATGAGGGAGGTGATCCAAGCCTTGCAGGATTTAATACTTTGTGTGTGTGTGTGTGTGTGTGTGGGGGGGGGGGGGGGGGGTCAGCAGGGGGGTGT
>JARVGV010000713.1:5735055-5750054 GCA_031762435.1 Hypsolebias longignatus
TTCCAAATTATTGGACATAATTAGACAATGCGACTTATAGGGCGGAGCGACTAATAGGGCGGCAAGTACGGTACTCATCAACATGACTCTGACATGAGTCGGTCGTTGTGCTTCAGCCCTTTTTATGTTTCACTATCTGTGAGGTCCATATATCAAAACTGGATTGCAAAACTACGCTTTAAAAACCCAATTTATTTAGGGTTGTTCTTCCTTTTCAGCTACAATTCAGCATGTTTTGTAGCTAATTTCAGCTGTTTTTCAGCAATAAACGTTCACACTGCATTTTCACAGGAAATGCAGTTCGCTTTCATTTTACTATCAAAAGGTAATTGTATGAAATTTTTACAAGCTAAACTTTTTAGTTAACAATTTAATGTAAAATAAATATATACATTTTGTAAAACAGAATTTCAAAATAAAATTTTGCCACTTTTTTACAATATGCATTTTCTTGCATCTCTTTAAAATAAGGCATCAGAATTTGTTGTTTCTTATTTGCATCTAATTAAAAAGCTATTACCAGTATTGTTTGTAAATGTCTAAAAAGTGATTCCTAAAGTTTATCCCTCAAACGCTGAAGGCGTTTCACAAACAGTTTTATAACTCGATGCAAAGCTCATCAAAATGTATTAATTCCAGTTCAAACCTAAAGACAAAAGCTACCGGTAGTCTGAAACAATGATAGCAGCATGTGCGACCATATGGGGCAGTTAAACCCCTAAATCCCCCCCTTAGTTCGGACCCACTCCACCTCTTCAATGTATGACATCGTTGAGTTGAGTGAACCACAAACAAAAAAGTGCTTCAAACTAAGGCCTCTAAAAGTCTGTTCCCAGAAAGAGTGAATTAAGCAACAAAAGAGCCACTTACGTTCAAGAACATCACGTGGTCCAACGGCAAGAAAAAGAAAAAAAAAAAGAAGCGGGCAGTGATTCCAGTCCCGGATAACTGATGGTAACCGTTGCGATGGAGAGAGCTGGATGGAGGGAAAACTGTGTAAGAAATATGGAAACGTGACAGAGGAAGCTGTGCTGAGCATCCCCAGATCCTGTGTACATGTAAATCAAAACACGTTGGATCTCTTCCCTCCTCCTCTTACTGTTCAGCTTCCCCCCTTCCCCACCGTCTCGTGCCTTCAGGTTTCACTTGTCATGTGTTCAGGCTCAGGCAAGCGTAAAGTGAGCCGAGTAAACCGTCGCTTTAAGTGTTTTGTCCAACGGTTGGTGGAAGTCTTTCTTCCATTAGGTGGAACGCTGAGCTTTTTTAGCGCTTTGCTTTTTTTAGCGCATAGCAGAAAGATGAAAGACTAGGAGGTGATGATCAGCAGAGCTTCTGTCACATCTTAATGCAATGAATATTAAACAAGCAGTACACCAATGTCCCCCATTGCTGAAGGATTTGAATAGAGAACATTAGTAGTTTTCAAGATTAGTGTTTCTCTGGACTGGAATGGAACACGGGATGCTAGTAAACTTTAATGGTTTTGGTGCAAGATTGAATTGGGTAGGAGTTGCACTATAGGAGACTTTCTTTTTTCTTGTCCAAGGTGTCACAGATTGACAGATCCTGGCGAGCTAAGGAAGCAATGCTTCCTTAGTTTCCAATGGTGGAGTCATGGGCAGGCCAATGGCGGCCTTGGCCTTTATAGATTAGTCCAGCCACTTCTTCTCTACATGACAGTAATTGAACATCTTACTTGTTTAAATAGTCATACTCGTCACAAATGGATGCTTTCATCAAATCATAGATATTCCCATTCCAAGCATGATCTCTCTGTATTCAATCCAACTTGATTGACTATACAGTATCTGTATAATTTTTGATGTATACAGATATAGTATTGTGCCAATGTAGTACTCAAACTCAACAATACTTTTGTTTTATTTGGAAATGTCCATGCCTTTACATCATCCATAGAGAATGCATTAATAGTTTATTATGGTCCATTTTAACATAATGAAAAAGCCCAATCTTTGTTTAAATGGACAGTGATTGGCATTAGCTTTGCATATGAATGTTCTATCTCCTGCTTAAACGGCGCTGGTTTGGTGTTTTTCGTTTGCATCTTAACATTGGTTACTGTGGTCCAAAATAACCAACTCACAACCACCCAAAGATAGACTTCCAGTTTGAAAATAGACATTTTTGATCTGTCCATCCTCAAAAATCCAAAATGGCTGCCTCATGTACATAAAGAGGTTAGTTATCATTATCATTGAGTACAACAATTGGCAAATTTATTAGGTTTTTCAGCTTCCAACTGGAACGCAATAATGTGAAGTCAATTTCAGATCAGATTTCCATCTTCCAAGTCATGTGGTTATTGCTCCTAATTTGGAATGTTAAATGAACTGCACTTGTATACCACTTTTCTATCTGATCGAAATCCTCAAAGTGCTTTACAACACAATCTGTGTCCTCATTTACCCATTCATACAGCACTTTACTAGATCTCAACAAAGATAAGAGCTTTAGATCACATTCATACACTGATGGGACACACATAGAAGGCAATGAGGGGTTCAGCGTCTTGCCCAGAGACACTTCAGCATGTGACTGCTGGTGGAATCGAACCTCCAACGCTGGCATTGGAGGATGACTGCTCTAACCACTTAGCCACAGCTGCTTCTGGAATGTGCTTTGCAATACATTGGACTTAAAATCTGTATCAGAAAATGTATTCCACCGTTATTTTTAAACAGTCGTGCCTTAAAAAGAAACTTATTGGTCAAAATTAAAAAGTCCAATTTATTTAGTTGAGACAACGCTGTCTATTTAGTTAAAATTAGCTGATTTAGACTGTATAGCACATCTATTGCAGACGTTTTTCATTTACCCTTTATTTATATAGGTACAGTAGTTTCATTGAGTCACAAGAACTTAATTTCAAGAGAGACCTGTTTAGGGAGCAGATGGTGGGGGTTAAGGGCCTTGCTCAGGGGCCCAGAGTGAGGCGAATGAGGGTGGAGGCAGGTGTGGGTGTTTCACCTTTTCCCACCCACATTTTGATGTTGACAGTACCGGGAGTTGAACATGTGACTTTCCCATCACAGGCCCATCTTCTATAACCTCTGCACCAACACTCCCCCAAAGTTAATAGGCATCAATGTTTTTTTTAAATGTATTTTGACATGGTTGGAAGAATTGGTGTCACTAGTGAAGGCATTGCTTTGTACACATTGGAAAATAGTTAAATAATAATATGTTATTAGAATGTACCAATATGCATTATTGTATCATTCACTCTGCACTGAGCACAGTTGTGGTGATTTGTATTAAGAGATGTCAAAGGGTAATGACTACCAATGCCATTGGTATTCATTACCTTTTTTTATGCTTAATTAAAAATAGCTCTAATTTGCTCAGGTACACTTTTGCTTGTGGTATTATTGAAAACACTTGAACCTGAGCAATTTAAGTTTATATTATTTTTCAGATTGCAATGTCTGTTGGACAGTGATGTCTGATAAAGTACAAACTGTGGAAAGAAGACATGTGGGCACATTTGCTTGATTGACAGTTGTCTCAGACAGTCTTACTCAACGGTTATTTATATTGGGATGAGCATGTGCAGTGTTTTAATAGCAGCAGCAACAGAGGGGGTGTGAACTGACAACTCCAAGTACAATCAAAACAGTTAAAACTCAAAACTGTCAAAAACTTTAAAATAGTTCTCTGTCTGGCACACTGCCATCCTCAGTCTGATTTAACATCCATACATCCATCCATTATCTTTACCTGCTTCTTTTTCAAGTCACGGGGGTCACTGGTGCAGGGTACACGCTGGACAAGTCTCAGTCCATCAGAGGGACACATAGAGGCAAATGAGACAAACAACCATTCACTCTCTCACTCACACCTAGGGACAGTTTAGATACCAATCAGTCTAACATGCATGTTTTTGGTCTGTGGGAGGAAACCGGAGTACTCGGGAAAACACACACATGAACAGAGAGAATCTGCAAATCCCACCCAGAAAGGTCATGGCCAGGCTTTGAACCAGAGTGACCTGCTTACTGAGAGGCGGCAGCTCTACAAACTGTGCCACTGTGCTTCTGTGATAATAAAAAATCCTAAATCCCTAAATAGGTGTGACGTTACTAAGAAGACGGAGGTCAACAATATGAAAGAAACTTAACAAATAAAACTAAATAAAAAAATAACACAGGCATATTTTAATGTTGCAATGCAATGGAAAGTTGTCGTATTTGCCCATACTTAGACCAGAAATCTCCCTCCTACCTTTCCTTGACATTGGCATTGGATAGGATTTCCATGGTCTAAGATGGTCTTAGCCAATCCTAGAAACAAGCTCAATGGCTAAGTTGAACCCCAGGATTTGTACTGCCACTGAAGGGCCAACATGCCTATTCATATGTCCAATATTTTTACTGGTTTGTTTCTTTCTGGGTAGCTGGAGTCACTGGTGTCCATCTCCAGCAAGAGGCAGGGTACACCCTGGACAAGGCCGCAAGTCTATCCTAGGGCCACAAAGAAATAGACAAAACAACCAACCATTCACACTCACTCACACCTAGGGACAATTTAGATTTACCAATTGGCCTAACATGCATGCTTTTGGTCTTTGGACCTGGAGAAAACACATGCATGCACAGAAAGAACATGAAAACACCACCCAGAAAGGTGCGCAGCCATGATTTGATCCTGCAACCTTCTCACTGAGAGGCAACAGTTCTACCAACTGTGGGAGTTCCTGTTTCACTACTGTCCTGGGGTCACTAGATGGCGCCAGCCTGCCACACCTGTGAACAATCTCCTTGATGAGACACCAAGAGTATTAAAGGAAACAGATGACTTCTCCTCGCTGCTGGAGCATTACCTACCAATGGTAGTCTTGCTTCTATCCATTTAGTACTCTCATGACTTGAGAATTACTTATGTATATTTTTGCTATCTCCAGCATACCTCCTCTACTTACCTGTTCCTGAATTCCTCTGTGAAACTCTGAAAATCTACTTGTGACCTCCTCAGCTGTCTTCCTTGCCTTCCAACTATGCACCCACCAGAGACTACACTCTGGACAACCCCTTGCTTGCACAAGATTTATTGGAAACAGGCCTCCTCACATCTTCTACCTGTAAGAACCAGTGACAACCTGTTTAATCCATCCCTGAAGTATGAAATATCTGACCCTTCTCCTTTCGCCTCAGGGTTTCTGCCATTACCTGTGCCATTTATCCTCACTGTAAATAAAAAACTTTTCATTCTGTCTTGGAGTTGTTCATTTTTCATCTAGGTATTCAGTTCTCGTAACACCAACTGTGCCATGATGCTGTTCCCTCCTACTAATCTAGGCAATGAAAGAAATCTGAATATTCTGACTTCCTAATGTACTTTTCTATTGAATGTTGGTCAAGTCTCCAAAAAAGAACCTTATGGACAATCTCATTCAGTCTGAATAATGTCATGCTCGGAGGATGTGTTGATTACCTGAGGTAGTCATTTTTATGTTGGCTAATACTGATTTGCTGTGGCAGCCATCTTGAATTGGACTTAGTCTTACAATTGATCAGTTGTAGATGCTCACAAAAGATCACTTTTTGAGTTTTATTGAAGTTTGTCCGGTGGTTCATGAGTCATTTTTGTAAGTGAATTACACTCAAACACACTAACATTTTTTTTTTTTTTGTTCACCTTCACCTTTCGGCAGTGGATAGTCCAAAATAATCACACCATCTCTTCTATATTCAACTACTATTGTCACAGTCTCAATTGGGTTGCCAGGTCAAAATCCAAGATGACTGTGCCACATATTTCCATCCCTCTTGTGAGCTGGAAAACGTTGAAAAATAAGGAACATGCTGACTTCCTTTTTGGTGTATGGCTGCAATGGCTGCAACTGAAAGGTCACCATTGAAAATTGGCTTGCCACATCAAAATCCAAGATGGCCACCACCATCTATACCAACCTCTCCTATCATCTGAGGAAAATATGCTTTGTAGTTTTACTTTGTTTATTGCTTCAAAGTATATTTTCCTTAAGTGATTGAGGTGGGTGTGGCATGGTGGCGCAGTTGGTAGAGCTGTTTCCTCTCATCAAGAAGGTCACTGTATCAAATCCCGACCAGGTATATTTCTGGGTACAGTTTGCATGTTCTCAGCTGGTGTCACCACTGTCTTGTAAACTTTTCCTTTGACCATTGCTTTTGTCACAAATCACTCCTGAAACTTTTCTCCATCCACTCCATCCTGCCATTTTTCTGGACAGTGGACCCCAAGTACTTGAAGTCCTCACCTTTGTGACCCCTGGTCCATGTAGCTTCACGTGTAGATAAACTGAGGATGTCTGTGGTAAATCAAATGAGTGATGAATGCATTATACCCAAAACTGAAAACTTTATTTCAGTCTACAAAGCGTGAAAGCGCATTCCTGGTGTGTTCAGTTTGAAAGTGAAACAAACAGGTCAAGGCTGCTTATAATTTGGCATCAGCACTTTTCTTCTATGTATGGGGGGTTCAGCTCTATACCATCGGGGATTCACTGACACATATGCACCTTATTTGTTGACCCATTTAGGCCATCTGTGTGACAGAAAAAGCCACAGGAAAAGACATTACTCGTATCCAGAAGGGGTAGAGATTAGTCTTACGGGTCAATGTTAGCACATTAAAGGACATCCCATTTTATCACCTGAACATAACTCCCTGCTGTGGCTGAATCAGACGTTATTCTTGCATCAACGCCTTCCACAGCAAGAGCAGGATTCCGGGTCACAAACCTTTTTAAATGCTGAAAAAGCAAGCATGAAAGTGGCAGGTGACAACCAGATATGTAATTATTTGGTATTGTTGCCCAAACTTTGTGTTTGTCAATAAATACATATTAGAACAGCAATTTGTTCTTGAAACGTAAATGTAAAATGGAAAAACAGTGAAGCACCTCAGAGCTGCAAGAGTATTTTACTGAATTTTATCTTAGTTTTTAAATGTAGGCTCAATTTACATCCTTAAACTTGTAAATCCAGAGGTAATGCAGTCAACTAAATGACAGCAGAAACAAACAAACAAACAAACAAAAAACGTCCTTATTACAACATGGTACTAAATTAACTTATAACATTTTGATTTTTTTATTTCATCAATAATTTATGGTTTTAAAAAATGAAACGTTTCACTAAAATGTTAAATTGTATTATTTGCAAGTCAAAAGACAGATGCTTTATGTGATACGTATGTATGTTGCATACACTTCATCACCCCAGCTCTAAGGTCAAGGTCACAAAACAAGGTCAAAAACTATACAATGTCTTTGCTTGTCTAGGCCATTGGTGTGGATTGTGATATAATAGGTTGCATTTAATGTGCTATGTTTGGTTCTCTTCTTTAATTTGATATACAATTTCCAGCTCTTGAATAATTGGCAAACATTCAGCTGATGTATTTTCAATATTTATAATAGAATATTTACAGTACAGTATATCCTAGCTAATTTTTGATTAACCATTTCAACATTGTTACCAAAAAAGTATTATTTTTATAAAGATGACTGTAAAAACTAAACACTTGGATACTTGTCTTAAGAGCTTTCTGAACAAAAACAAGGCTCTTTTACATAAAACGCTCTAAAAAGCAGATGGGCCTTCATGAGTAACTGCAGTCCTCCTGGGAACTTATGTAACTTCAGGAATCAGAGTGAGAAGATATGATGGCTGGAGGATGATGGGAAGTGCAGAAGTCACATTATCCCCTAGGACCAATTACTGTAAATGTATTATTAAATTTCAGGGCTCAGAAATAATTTTTGATGTACATTTTTATTTTAATTCCAGTAAATTTAAGCACTAAAAAGCTTATGTTATCACTTTTCCTATTATTATAAAATAAGTCTAAGTTTATTAAACTGTTTCAAACTTTACATATACATGACTTTTTTTGTGTAGGAGAGCCTTTGTTTAGATAGAATAAGTACACTGTATCCACTGTCATTTAAAGAGAAAATGTACAATTAAAAAAGGTAGTGTTTTTATTTATTTATTTATTTATTTATTTATTTATTTATTTATTTATTTACTTTGTGATCCTGGATAAAATCAAAATGTTTCCATTTATGCTGCTCATGTTTAAGAAAATAAAATTGTTGGCGGTGTATCAAAATATCTGCAGTACCAACAGTAGATCAGAGATGCACAATCCAGTTGTCAGGTGCTAATGTTGAATGTAGTACAGGTTTTCTTAAATTTATCCTCAACATCAGTTTATTAAAAAGTACATAAGTGCTATATGTTGTCATCATTGTATGTTCTCATAATCTATTTCTAATTTAACTACAAATTTTATCACATGGATTGCAGTAATGCTGAACATCATAGATTTTAGATTTGGACAAGCATGTGTTGCCGGTACCACCATTCTGTCAGTATGGTGAGAAAATTATATTTTTCTCACTTATGAGAAAAAGAAAACACTTTTTAAAATTATTTTATGAAGATAGCTGTTCTTAATGTTGATGTTGTGCCGATACTGTTACCAATATATTTATTGATGCCAATATTGCCTCAAATATTCATATTTGTGCTCAAAAACTCCCCAATATTTCATACCAATACTATTTTTAGAGTTGATGATGCCATTTTCTTTTCTGTTTTGCAAGAAACCAAAAACAAAAAGTTTAAAATGTCTGAAATGTCTAAATCCTATCAATGACTGGATAACCAACATTTTGTTCAAGTTGTGATTCAAACATTGATTGAGTACTAACCTCTCCTCTTTCCTGATGTTCTGGTGCATTTGTCTTTTCCATCGCTCTAATTCAACACTACAACCCATTTGCTAGTTCCACTCTGCTTCTCCTCACCCAGTCTACTTTGACTTTCATGTGTCATGTTATTCAGAATACATCTGCCTCTTCCCTAACTCTCCCCCAGCCAATGCCTCTGGGATGAGGAACATGTGTAGGGGGAAGGGTAAGAATGTCATGACCACTTACTGTTCAGCGCCGGCTACTCCGGTCGGACTCCTTTGACCCGGGGATCGCCTTTAATTATCCTATACAGGCTTTGCCAACAGCAGTCAGAGAGAGGCAGCTGTGAGAAACAAACAAGTGAGATGACCTGGAAAAAGAAAGCCTTTACTCTGAAATGCCCTGAGGGTTCATAGGGTGACATGTAGAAGAGCAACTGGCAGGGCATTGCATATCGGCAATACCATTCCCATCAGATTTAATCATGTTTGCTTCTCATGAGCTATTGTTTTCTAACTACTGTACATAACGACATGTTACAGATTTGCATAGTGGTGCAAATTTTGCCGCCTTCAAAATGTTAGTACCAATTTTGTTTCGATAGGAAATAAACTCCAAACCTCTTGAGTGGTACCTTTGAGAAACCAAACCTCATAGCTTTTATGGTCCTTAAATAACAGTTGCAAGACTATTCTTTAAAAAGCCGTTCTGGATAGTTTCCTCTTAAGCGTGAGCAGTAATTTAATTAAGTCCACTGACTTTTCCAAAGGGCAACTGCTAGAACAAACACAATTAAAAAAATGGGCGACTCTTCTGCTCTCTGGTCCCCTTTTCTCATTTGAGAGGCTGAGTGTAATTCCCTCACGGCCCTGACTTAATTTGCATTTAGAAAGTCAAATTTGGCCTCTCTTCTCTAAAAATTCATAAACTTTAAGTAAAAAGGCAAATTGCACACACAGCTGCGAGAAAACTGTGTTCTGACAAAACCTTACGGGTGAAAACATGTAAGTGGAAAAACACTGAGAATAAGACAGGAATTTCTATCAAACGTTGGGGACATGCCAGACTCTATGACTCAGATGACACAAAAGTCCTGTGGGGCAGTTTGAACTGTAACAAGGTTAATTAACAAGAATCTTGACCTAGAAATTACCAAATTTTATGCATACTGTTTGCTTTGTACTGTAGGTGTTGCTCCAGTCCATAATGGTAACGTGGGAGTTGATTAAACTTTAACCCATTCATTCACATATACAACCTTCACCAATTTGGATCATGACTAAAACCACAATGATTACCAATATAGGGTGGCCAGACTTAAATATAGGGAAAAGGTAAAGAGTTTTATCATTCAGGGGAAAGCTTAGCATAGAGTTGGATAGAAGGCGGCCAGTTGAGGGTGTTGGGGCGTCAGATCGTATGCTTCTTATAAATGACTGCCTTTAGAGGGAAAGAGACCCCAGGGCAGACTTAAAATTTACTGGAGGGATTATGGATTCTCTCTGGCCTGGGAACTCCATTGGGATCCTCTAGAAAGGAACTGAAGAGAGACCAAGACAATGTTAAAATGCCAAATGGTACTTTTAGGATTTAGCATGGTTTACAGACTTGGATTGTGTGTCTTAAATAATTTTGGAATTTTTTTGATTGACATCAATGAAGTTACTGGATCTAAACTCCATGAGCATGAGATTGACAGATGGATTGATGCAATGGTGGATTAAAGAGGGAAGCGGAAGCTGAAGTGCAAGTGAAGTTCTCAGTCTACCGGTCAGTCTACATTCCTACCCTCCATTATGGTCATGAACTTTGGGTAGTGACCAAAAGAACAAGATTGCAGATACAGGTGGTAAAATTAATTATCTCTGCAAGGGCTCTCTCAGAGGTTATTGTGGGCAACATGATGTTTTAGTGGTTAGCACTGTTGCCTAACATCAAGAAGGACCTGGGTTCAAGCTCCAATTTGGACCTGGTTTTCATGTTCTCCTTGTGTTTGCGTGGGTTTTCTCTGGGTACTCTGGTTTCTTCACATAGGGGGAGTGGTGGCACAGAGGTTAGAGAAGGTGGGCCTGTGATCGGAAGTTCACCTGTTGAACTCCCCAGATTGACATCATCAAAAATGTGGGTGGGAAAGGTGAAACGCCTGCCTTCACCATCATTTTCCCTACTCTGGGCCCTTGAGCAAGGTCCTTTACCCCCACCATCTGCTTTCCTGGGCACCATAGATGGCATCTCTCTGATCCACACATAAGGTTGTGGTAGCTCGGTAGTCTGTGGTTGCATCAGAAAGGGCATCCGGCGTAAAAACAATCACCAAGTTTTCATGCGAGTTAGTTCCCTGTAGTGACCCCTAAGGAAGAGAACAGCCAAATGGGGGAAAAAAAAAATCTCTGGTTTCTTCATACAGTCCAAAAAGGTGCATGTGAGGCCGATCTCCTTTGTAAAAGAGATCTGTGATCTTAACGGGATATGCCTGGTTAAATAATTATTAGTAAAGAAAATAGTTTGACAAGTTAGTTATCCAGGTGAGTCTTGGAGTAGAGCCACTACTCCTCCATATCCAGAGGAGCCAGTTGAAGTTGTTCGGGTATCAGGTAAGGAATTCAACCTGGACACTTCTCTCAGGAGGTAGGTGTTCTGGCCATGTCCAACTGGGAGGAGACCCCAGGGAAGTCCCAGGGCAAGCTGGAGAGATATGTTTCTTGGCCAACCTGGGAGCACTTTATTGCAGTGGCTGTGAAAGGAGATGTCTGGGCCTCCCTGCTTAAGCTGCTACGCCTGCAACCCAACTCTGGAATTGGATGGATGGACGGACGAATGGTTAGACGGACAGATGGAAAATACAAAATATAGATGCACATTTGACGTCAATCCATGACTTGGAGAAAATAATACATGAAACCATACACTCATGTATGACATTGAGTGGATAAGTTATGATTAGTTCACCTTTCCCTGTCCAATATACTGTTAAGTCTAAACAATTTATTTACATTATTTAAAGCCATATTGACAATAGGAAGTAACCAAATCTGTGTTGTCACAAATTACTTGACTGATCTGAATACCAACTCCATTGAAATCTGTTGCAACAACAAGCCGAAAGCGTTCAAGAGATCCTGCAACAAATCATGCAGATTAATTCACAAAAAGTTGAAGTGGGTGTCTTTTTTTTTTTTTTCAACATAATTCAGGCTAAATTTCTCAGCCCAGAGGCTACATACACAGTGTAGTCTGGTCACACAGTCACCAGTAAAAGGTCAGCGACTGGAGGATTGTTTCCTTCGGCAGTGAATAGAAAGGATTTAAGGTCAAACACTGTCACACAGAGTTGTGTGCATGGATCTACATCCGTGTGGTTGGCTTGAAAGTTCAAGTGTCTGTGTGGTCAGCTATCTGTGGTTAGTTCTAGTTCTTTCATCTGCATACTGCATTTTCTGCTTGCCTGTGTGTTTTTTGCTGCACGTGCATGGCACCGTTGACACGTGAGAAATATTAGGCCAAACGTTACAGTATACCAACATCTGTTTTCTTTGTAGTGTTTTGAATTATGTATTTCCTCACCAGCTTCTCACAAACAGCCAGAGACAAAACTTTGCCAATGCACCAAACATATGCTGTATGAATGTGTGAATTTTAGCTTTTCTGTGACATTTTGTGAGCCAATTTTAACAATAAAGGAAAAAAGACTACAGTACAGTATTAGATTTCTTGGTATCCATCAAACCATTTGTTGGTGGATACATTGTGAAGTGTGAAGTTTTGCAGTATTTTTTTAGAGATGTATTTCACCATCTTAACCAAATAGCCAGAATGTTGTTAAAAATCCATCAAGATGTTAGCTCAAAAGATAAAAAAGCATTTCTATTTTTGCCATATGGTCTCCCCCTAAATTCCCAATTGAGATCTTTTTAAGAGCTTTTTGAATAAAAGGGCAAACCACAGCCTCCACTTCCCTCCATGTATATTTCATTGTCTCTGATTCTTGTACTGTATTTCTACATCTGTATAAGTCTATATTTTACTTTTACTAAAGCAGGACCTCTGAACAATGCAGCCTTTGGCTCTTAGGAGGCACTAAGTTCTGTCCGATGAATTGGAAATATGAGGTTGAAAGAAAATGAAATAGCTCTAAAAAAAAAAAAAAAAAAACTGCATAAAATTTTAAATACGTTTCAAACCTATTTCAGTTTTGCTATTCATTCAGTAAAAGGTGCAAATACCAAAAAAGATGCTACAGAAATCACTATATGCAATCCTTTTTTTTTCTTACTGCTTGTTCGCCTTATTTTGTTACCTGTTGGAAAATCAAGGCTGTTGTCCACAAGAGCCAAAATATTATTTGACATTGTCGCTTTCTTACCCTGTCAAACCGCAGCCAGTCAAGGAATATGGCTGCCCCATACTGAGCCCAGTTATACTGGAGATTTCTTCTTGTTATAAGGAAATAGTTTTTTTTTTGCCACTGTCACCAATGTACTGCTCAGAATGGGAGATTGTGACAAACTGATGATTCAACTGAACCTACTGACTTCCTTATCATTTTCACTACATGGCATTTTTAATTTGACTGGATGTTTATAGTACCCTGAGATGACTTTAGTCAGGGAATTTTGGGTCAAAGGGTTAATGATGTTTTCATTATTATGGCTGAGAACATTCGTCCCCTCTGCCCTGACAACAATGAGCTCGGTTGACTCCCAAAACAGCTGAACCATCTCCCAAAATACTATTATATCTTACCTCGAACCATATGTTTGCATAAACAAAAAGTCCTGTATGTAAGAAGACTGCAGCTGGCTTCTAGGAGACTGCCTGAACTACCAGTACAATGAACTGAACTGAGAGGGAACTAAAAGTGAGCAGATAACGTGGCTCATGGCTTTCTTCTGTGACTGGTCTTCATGTGCATACTTTTATGTTTATATATGTTTAAATATGCAGCATGTCCTGAAATCTGACCTTGAAAGTAAAATGCCAGATATAAAGCTTCAGTTGCTGTAAGTTGTGGTTCTTTGGGGTAAACGTCAAGAACGAGAGAATTGTTGTCAACAAGTTGTACGTCAGTATCACTTGCTGCTGAGGTATTTGGCTACGGAATGCTTGTAGTTTTCATCTATCCATCCTTCCATCCATCCATTATCTTTTGCTTGTTCCAAAGTCGGGTCGTGGTGGACAGCAGCTTGAGGATGGAGGCCCAGACATCTCTTTTCACAGCCACCTCTTCCAGCTCTTTGGGGAGGACCCCAAGACATTCCCAGGCCAACTGAGAGACATAGTCTCTCCAGCAGGTCCTGGGTCATCACCGGGGTTTTGTCAAAGTCGGACATGCTCGAAGCATCTTGGGAGGCACCCAGGGAGCATCCTTACCAGACGCCCAAACTACCTGAACTAACTCCTCTATGTGGAGAAGCAGCAGTTCTACTCTGAGTCTCTCACGAATAACTGAACTTTTCACCCTATCTCTAAGGGAAGTCCAAATACCCTGTGGAGGAAATTAATTTCAACTGCCCGTATCCGCAGTCTCATTCTTTCGGTCACTGCCCAGAGCTCATGACCATAGGAAAGGGTAGGAACGTAGACCGACCAGTAAACGGAGAGCTTTGTCTTACAGGTCAGCTTCCTCTTCACCACAACAGACCGGTACAGAGTCCACAATACTGCAGGTGCTGCACCAATCCGTCTGTCAATTTCACGCTCCATTCTTCCCTCACTCATGAACAAAACCTAGAGTTACATGAACTCCTTCACTTGAGGCAGAACCTCACCCTTGACCCAAAGAGAGTAATCCACCCTTTTCTGGTTGAGGACCATGGCCTCAGATTTGGAGGTGCTGATTCTCATCCAGCCGCTTCATATTGGGCTGCGAATGCTCCAGTGAGAGCTAAAGATCATGGCATGGTGAGCCAACAGGACCACATCATCTGCAAAGAGCAGAGATGGAATCCTGAGGCCACCGAACCAGAATCCCTCCACTCACTGACTGCACCGAGAAATTCTGTTCTTAAAAGTTATGAACAGAATCAGTGACAGCGGGCAGCCCTGGCAGAGTCCAACTCCAACCCTGAAGCGGTCCAACTTATTACCGGCAATACAAACCAAGCTCTCACATCGCTTTGTGGGGCCGAGATGGTGTAGAGGTAGGGCAGCCGGCTCAGGACCATACCTCGTTGTGTCCCTGGGCAAGACACTTAACCCCGAGTTGCTCCCGGTAGGACTGACTGGCGCCTTGCATGGCAGCCACCGCTACCGGTGTATGAATGTGTGTATGAATGGGTGGATGGCTGGTACTGTGAAG
>JARVGV010000713.1:5758240-5768649 GCA_031762435.1 Hypsolebias longignatus
TGTTTTTGCAACTTTTTTCCCATTTTATTTTAATATTTAAAAAAAAAAAAAAATCTGTATGCCTCTTTTATAATTGTCTCTTGTTGTCATTGTTATCCACTGTTGTCATCACTCTGCTGAAATCAGGTCTCTTGTAAATGAGTCCTGTAGGGATTAACCTGTCAAAATAAAGGTTGAATGAATGAATTTCTGATCAGAGAGAACTACAATATAACAAGCTCCTCATGTAAATATTTTATTTTAAGTGCCCTGATTACCTTTTCTTTAACACTGTTGTGTTAACTTATTGTGTAAATAAAGTTTAGTTAAAAATCAAAAATCTTCTTGTTCTTGTTGTTGTTCATCTTGTTCTTTTTTTCTTGTTCTTGTTACATTTGTTCAATCTTCTTATTATTCTTGTTCTAGATGTTCTTATTCTTTTTCTTCTAGATGTTCTTGTTGTTCTTCATGGGCAGCTCTGGCTGAGTGGTTAGAGCAGTCATCTTCCAATGGGAGAGTTGGGGATTTGATTCCACTAGCAATCAAATGCCGAAGTGTCCCTGGGCAAGACATGGAACCACTCTGCCTCTGATGTGCGTTCCATCTGTGTGAATGCCCTAAAGCACCAATTAGTCTTTGTGGAGATCTAGTAGAGTGCTGTATGAATGGGTAAATGAGGACACAGGTTGTGTTGTAAAGAGCTTTGAGTATCTTTAGATAGAAATGTGCTATACAAGTACAGTCCTTTACCATTCTTCTCATTAAGTCTGCTTTCTCCTTAAAAGCCACTCGTTATGCGAGGAAAGCTCTGCTTGGAAGGCCACAGCAGAGGTTAGGGTATGAATCAAAACCAAATGGTCACCAGAAACTATCTATAAACAGGATATTCAGCGTCTCGCTGCTCTGCACAACTCTGAGGACGATTTAACAGAAACCAGCTGGCAGTTTCACCAAAAGCCTCATCTGCTAGTGCTGCACTTCGCTGACTAAAATATCCTTCGGAAGGTTGTCTGCTCAGAAAGTCTGACTGAGGAACCTCTATGCTACAAATTCAAGATGCATGGGAACAGATCAAAAGCACATACTTCAGACAGTTTAAGAACTAGAAATAGATTTAACTCAATGTTGACACATTCATAGTGTCCTGACCTGGTTGATTAATTTAACAACCCACAAAGTGAACTGTTCATCTGCAGTTTTAGCTCAGATGTTTAATTCAGGCCCCATCACTTATTCAGGAATCTTTATAAATCGCTAAACCTCAGTCGTGTTGTCTCGCCCACACACATACCTGCTGTATGAAGCAACCAGCACACCCATTTACAGCGTGTGGAGAGACTGGGGCTGAACACAGCAGAATTTCCAGTGTCCTTGATTTACATCATCCTTATGTTCGCTGCATATCTGAGCAATTTTATTTTAAATAAAGAGGAAGCCCCCAAAATTTGAGTGTACTAAATACTGTTGATAAAGCTAAAACGGGCGATACCCAAATGTCCCTCGTTGCTTGGATTTGGATGGATGGATGGATGGATGGATGGATGGATGGATGGATGGATGGATGGATGGATGGATGGATGGATGGATGGATGCTTGTTGGATTTGAACAGTGAATGTTTTGCTTGTCCGAGGCAGTGCAAAGTGACGGATGCGAGTGAGGGGAGGGAGCAGTTTTATCCACAACCAGGTGCAATGGCAGAGCCAGTGGGTGGCCTGTGATGGCCTTGGCCACCTTAGATAAATCTTTGGCCACCTCAAGGGCCACCCCACTTATTTGGGGAACATATACTCAAACAAAATAAGAACTAAAATGCAAAGTTTTGATTAAAGCACTGAAAAAAAAAATCCCTTAAATGAGAGGCACAGCCTGTTTACACACACATGCATATGTGGTGGTGGCCATTTTGGATTTTGACGTGGCAACCAAATTTTTGATAGGGACCATTTTGCACGTTACTTATTTTTCCAAGTTATCCAGCTCACCAACTTAATTTATACAGTAGTCTCTCGATTATTGCGGGGGTTACGTCCCACATATCACCGTGATAGGTGATAAACAGCGAAGTAATAATGTTATGTATTATCATCATTGTATGTTCCCATACAATGATGAAATTGGCTCTATGCATTTAACCCATGTACTACGAGGTGGTGCAGTGGGTAGTTATGGAAAGCACCGTGGAGCATTTGGGGATAAGGTGTGCTGCTCTGAGACACCACGAGATGTTGCTTGAGGGTTTGGATTATTTTGATTAATCTCAATATTCTCAATGTATGAATGAAAATGTTTAAAGCATTTAAATGCAGCAAAACATAAGCTCATAAAAAACAAAAGTTAGCTCTATTAGCAGATGACATTTTTATTTATTTGGCTAAAAACCATGAATCTAAAAAAAAATACTAACTTTAAACTAATTAGTAAGTAACTTTTATTTCTTTAGTGCCTTTCAAGATAAAACAAATCACAAGGTGCTTCATGTCAGGATCACATAAAAATAAGAAACATTTTTAAATAATTTAATGTAATAAAATTAACTAAATGAGTGACAAAACAATCAGATAAAAGCAGATATGATATAAAGCTACTTAAATATTGGTCTAAAAGGATAATTTATCATACATGGTACTTACAGTAAAGTAATCACTGCTATTAAATCTTTAGATTATGAACTTGTCTAGTTTACGAAACACTTTCACAATAAAAGCTCAACAGTATCTAAACCCTTAAAATTAGGATGCAAAATAACCCAGTAAAAATATAAAATTGCTAAATCTGGATATTTTGCATTCAAATAAACTTTCTCAAAATGCAAAATACATAAGCTTTCATTACAAACACCTGCTTTGACCAAAACGAACTTGTCATAAAGAAAATGTGATTGTATCATACTTTTTTTTGATCACTACCATTTTTTCCAGACCAATTAAAAATAGCTACTTGTCAAAAAAAAAACAAAAAAAAAACGTTAGCTTGTCTTAGCGTTTCCTGTTTTTTTGCTACATCCTGCTCGCACCTTTTCATTCACAGCTGCAACGCTCCCTCGTTGATCCTAATTGCACTGATTGCTGATTGATTGCAGCTGTGCCGCAATCAAGCCGCCAGGATTCCTGAAGCGGTGAGCCGATGGCGTTTATTGATTTAGGTTCAACATTTGAACTGTAAAGTGTATGACTCCTGCCCCGTTTCGTAATGCCCTTCCCCTCAGATTGGTTTTGAATTGTGAGTTTATTTGCGCAGAAAACGAGACGTACTTTCTAGACACCCAGCTCAGTAGCTGATTTTCATATTTTTGCTTTATTTCAAACCGAGAAGGGTCATCAGTAGATTGGTCCATTCCAGCAGGATGAGTACTAACAGGCACGTATGAGAACATATTTACATCCTGCTTGTGCATTTTAACCTCTTTGTGCAGATCAGAGTTATGACTGACTGGTCTGTACCCTTGAGCCACATGCCTACACTCATTCAACCTTTATTTACACAGATAAATCACATTGAGCCTCGAAGACTCATTTACAAGTGAGATCTGCTTAGACAGACTAAAAGTAATGAAAGTGACAAATTTATAGGATTTGGAGGCAAAAAAAAAAAAAAAATCCCGTTAAACTCCTTGGGTGAGGAGAGATAGCCTGAGATTGAACACTCTGCGCATGGTGACGCAGTCATTCCGCAGGGGAGGGGAAATGACGAGGGCGATGAGCGTGTCCAAGGACACTCCAGTGGCACTATAGGAGTTCTGATGAAAACGATGTAACCAGTCAGTTCCCTCTGGTGAGATCCGTTTAGACTTTCATGGGTTGCCAAGGTCGACCTAGGACAGCGCCAGAGAGAATCCAAGAGTCCTGAAATGATGACGCAATGTTTATTCAGCCGGGTCCCTCTGATGGGTCCGCAGACTTCCTCGGTGGGAGTGAAGGGGAGGGGCAGAGCATTGAATTTGCAGGGCCTCCAGGTGAATTGAGATAAGGTGGCCTGTCAAGGCCAGACGGGGTGCCGAATTCAGATAAACATTTGCTTTGGGAACAGACAGAGCTTTACTTTATGCCTGCCTTCAGTCTTTCTACATTTATCGCACTCATGAGTGTACATTTTGATAACGGTCCTCGTAAAAGTGCTGCAGCAGCCACAAGAGGTTTGATGTGGACTGAAAGGCCTTTACTGAAGTTTATTTTCCGTTCGCATCAACATTTGTCTTAAACTTGTCGTACTCCTTTGCCAAATGGTTTGTAATAATTTGCCCCTTGGTGTGAGAGAGTGAATGTTTGTCTCATTTGTCTCTGTGTCCCTGTGATGGACTGGAGACCTGTCCAGGGTGTCCCCTGCCTCTTTCACAGTGATAGCTGGACATGGGCACCAGTGACACCTGCGACCTGAAAAGGAAAAAAGCAGGAAAAGATGATGAATGGATTAAATTTTGGAAGACTTTATTTTTTCATTTATAACATCACTAGAGTCCATAACAGTTTACATGGCTGCCATGGGTGTTTCACCAATGTATGTTCACTATAAGAAAAATTATCACGTTTTTCATCAGCCCCCAGGGGTACTTCCCCAGAAATTATTAGTATTTCATAGTCAGGAAGTTACTCTTGCACCATGTTTTTGATTGGATTTATTCAGCCACTTTTTCATGCAGTTGATGCGGAATGAATCTGTCACTCTAGTTGAACAAGCTTAAAAAACACATTCAGTCTCACAACCCTCAACTAAAGGTAGATAGCATAAAAATATTTTGTCCAAATACTGAATAACTTTCACGACAGTCTGTTGAGGCTTTTTTTAATGCCCGAACCAAATGATGATGCTGAATGTGCTGTCATGGTAGATGCAAAACAGCAAAATTGGTTTATATTTTATTCACAATTAATCAATTATTTTCCATCTTGTTTGAATATTAATGTCTTTTTTCTTTGCATGATAGTTCTAGATCATACAGTTTACAGATATTAATATATCTAGATGTGATATAAATTGTATGTTGCATTGTAGTTCGATAATTTTGGTGAATTGTTCTTTTTTGGTTTAGTTACTTACAGATGATTGTTGTTTGATTTGATTGTTTGTAAGAAGGGGCAGATATAATAAGATTTTTTCTTCTTTCTGCTACCCTTCATTTTATTTATAACCCGTATAAACTTAGTTTGTATGATTGTTTTGTGTTGTATTTTAAAATGAATACATTTGAAGAAAACATTTTTTTTAAAAATATATTTCAGAATAAGCTTTATTATCATTGCACCGAGACACAATAATATTACGTATGTCTGCAGTCGTCTGAAAGATGGGCGGAGTGCATGTAGCTGCTGCTATAAGCGCGGCCTTCTTATCCTTTACAGAATACATATTTTTATAGTGGCATTACAAAAAAGATCTCTTCACACCTTGCCCTAACAGGACACAATTTTAAAAAAACTCTGCCAGCAAACACATTTATGAACACGTTACAAATACATTTGACTACAAGGTGGTCCATGAAGCACTAAACAGATAGTCCATTGTCCTGATAAGATGAGATGATGGTCAACCGGCACAGTTCTAATAAGCCTCCATAGAATGGGGTGGGGAGGTTGCGATAGACAAAGCTTTTCCTTAGTTTACACATTTCCCAGGAGAGATTGATGTTGGCCTGTTTCAAGGCCATCCAGGGAGTCAGATTCAAATAAGCCACAATTGTTGATTTATTCAGGCAGACTATTTTTTCCTTTTCAGCCTTTGAGTCTGTACTGATACTTTCAAGGTCCGAAATGGCCAGATTATGGTGCATTCTACTGGTCCGTGCTTACGAGCCTCTTCAAGGTCGTTTTCATGCTGACGCGTCCCAAAGCCGCAGGTGGCCTGCGATTCAAATCACTTCCAACTTATGGTTTTGCTGGTAAATCAGCTGATTTTGAGTCCTCAAAGCACAAACCAACCTTCACATAGACAGCAGCCTGACGAGATCCACATTAGTTGCGGACGTCTTCTTTGTATGTTGATAAACCAGGATCCAGACTATTCCAAAAACAGGAAACCTGTTATCATAACTTCAATTACAGTACATGCAATTTTGGCGTCCTCATTCGATAGCAGAGGTAGATGCATCACCCCCAGAGATGTATCCAGCTGCATGCGTATCGTCCAGGACCCTGTCACTTTGTTGAAAAGATTCTGTCATTTGCGTCAAAAGTCCTTTTGGTCAGATCCAAAATACTAGTTTTCATTTCAGAAGATGTGTAAAAATAGGAGCTGCTCCAATACACAGAAAGAGAGCAAAAAAGCAGGAGGAGAACAGGGAGAGGGGCGAAAGCGTGCACCTCGTTACAGGACCAGTGAGAAAAAAATGTATAATGAATATAGGAAGGTATAGGTATAATGTTAAGAACGTCATTTCCTATGTCCTGATGCATGCTCAGTAATCCAGGTAAAAAAAAAAAAAAAAAAACATATAAAAAGGTTAAGTCAAGTCCTCTGAACGGATTCTTCTTTGTTGAAACATTTCATCTTTTATCCAATAAAAGATTAAACATTTCAACAAATCTGTCCAGAGGACCTGACAATCTTGTTAGACGTCATGTCCTACTTCTCCTGAAAATGCTATCCAATTTATAGAAATAAGGAAATTATGTTAATAACTGGGCGGCTGTGGCTGAGCGGTTAGAGCAGTCGTCCTCCAATGCGAGAATTGGGGGTTCGATTCCACCAGCAGGCACATGCAGTAGTGTCCCTGGGCAAGAGCCTGAACCCCTCATTGCCTCCGATGTGTCCCATCGGTGTATGAATGTGATTAAGCACTGACTAATCTCTACAGATTGAGATTAGTCTTTGTAGAGATGTCGTAGAGTTTTGCATGAATGAGTAAATGAGGGCATAGATTGTAGTGTAAAGAGCTTTGGATATTTTAGAAAGATAGAAAGGTGCTATACAAGTACAGTCTATTTAATTTAGTTGTTGCTGGTGGGTCGCAAGTGTAGTTGGTTTTCAGAATAAACCAAATAAATCTGAATAATTTTTCGGTACTAAAAATTGCCATAACTTTCTTATTTGACCAGTCCAAACAATCTTGGTGTCAGTCTCTTTGTGCCTGTAAAAAGAACATTGACTTTTTCTCATACCTACTCGGTGGTCCAGTTGACTTCAGTCTTTACCTGTGCAATCTAGTCCTACCTATTTTTTTTAAGTTCAAGCAAAAAAGCTACGGTGTCTGTGTACCTTTAAGGATGGAGGCTTCAGGCCTGGTCTCGACTGTTTAAAACCCCACAGCACGGGAATGAGCCAAGTGTGCCTGCTAATCATGGCCTTGTGGGGACACATTCCTTTGGGGTTATGTGTGTGACCGTGTGTTGCAGCAAGCATAAGCAGAAAACGAGTACTCTGCCGAAGTTGGTGCTCTTACAAAACCTGTTAGCCTCTCAGAAAATGTGGCTTAAAACAAAGTAAAACCTATATTTTGTGTTGTAGCATGCGTTAGTTTTACCCAGCTCATGTACCGGCAATCACAAGTGTCTTTATGTGGATAAGTTTGTGCGTCCCTTATTGTTCACGTCTAACTTTATTTCTTCTTTGGCCAACTGGGTAACATTGCGCCAAGCCAAGTGATTAGGCTCTGAAATAAAGCAGCTTTGTTTTGCTGTCACGCTCCACAAAATTCTATTTAAAATCCGGCTCCTTCCCAAAAAAAAAAAAGGCGACAAAAAGGCTACAAAGGGAATTGGAAGAAGTGCATTCAGAGAGCGATGTCAGGAACAAACTACTACACTAATCACAATTAGTCAGACGCTTCCTAAGCGCTCACTTCAAAAACAAGATGCTTTTGTGTGTGTGGTTTTAATAAAGAGTGAGTTCACTCTAATAAATTGTGGCAGAGCGAGGAAAAAAGGAACTGATCTGGTTGTTCCAAAGTTTTCAGGATTGAGCAGAATGTCTTCTTGCCTGCAAGAACGAAAATGGAAGTGATTTGGCACCCTGAAGTGTTGTCAGAGAAATTTCACGTGATAAATTTATTTTATTTTATTTTTTTTACATAATCAGAGTTCGTTAAGGGGAGTAAGTCTTCACATTGCACATTGTCTATCCCAGTTATTGGCTTATGCTCATTTCTCCCTCATACTGAACACCCAGAATGCTCATCTGTTACCTTTTCCAATATGTCTAATGGACTCTTAGCAGTTAATTTCACTTCTTTCAGGGCATGCGTGGTGGTTTTAATACAGTATCAAGTAGGGCTGAGGAGAACTGGCACCAAAAACAGTTTGATCTTATTCCTCTCATTTGATTTTCTTTCCCAGTTTTCACGATTTAACAATGAAAATGTCAGAGAAGACACTCATCTGCTGTTTGTCACCATCTGAAACTTTTTTTTTTTTTTTGTCGTCAGCAGTAATTAATGATACGACTAACAGATGAGGTCAGGCAGGAATCCCCGTGGACTCTGATGTTTGCAGATGACATTGTGATCTGTGGTGAGAACAGGGAACTGGAAGTGGCAGAAATGAAGATGTTGAGGTTCTGCTTAGGAGTGACAAGGATGGAAAAGATTAGGATTGAGATCATCAGAGGTACAGCACAGGTTGAACAACTGGGAGATAAAGTTTGCCAGACTGAGATGGTTTGGACATGTCCAGAGGAGGGACAGTGGGTAGAAGGATGTTAGAAATGCAGATGCCAGGAAAAAGATAAAGAGGAAACATATGGATGTAAATAGAGAGGACATGGAGGTAGCTGGAGTGAGGACAGAGATGGAGGATTTGCTGTGGAGGGAAAAGCCAAAAGAAGAAGAAGCTGAATCTCAGCTGTTAAGAATAATAAAAAACACAAGTCTAGGTAAATGCTAAAAGTGGCAAAACACTAGCAAAAATAAGCTAAATGCAAGCTAAAAGCACTAAAAGGCTAGCTAAAAGCTAAAAGTAGCCAAGCTGAAGCCAAACATAGTGCATGAACTGGAGCTAAACTAAAAGCTGCAAACTTGTAGCTAAAAGTAGCAGAAGAAAATAAAAAATAGAACCAGTAACTGAAGCTTTGAAACAAGGATCTGAGTTTTTATGTATTTTTATCAACACAATAAAAGCTAAAACTCAGACAATTTAACGAGATAATGAGCTGAAACATGGTGTGGTAGTAGCTGAGAGTCACACTCAACATGCACTCTGAGCTTGAACTGATAGTACAGGATTTAGAAAAATTACTTAATATCATAACTAAATAAATTAGTACAGGGAACGGGATTATGGAATGGTTTGGAGAATGAAGTTAAAAATGCCAAGTCAATGTGTACATTTAAGAAAATGATCAAAACTGAATTGTTAATATTTATACAGTATATGAAGCTTAATGTGTATTATTGTATTAGAGTTAAAAAATTAGAGTTATTCATTTTATTTTGTTACTGAAGATTGTTTTTGATTGAACTTATTGTTTGAAAATAGGGGCAGATATAATAAGAATTTTTCTTCTTTCTGCTACCTATAATTTTTTTTATATTTTGTACGTTAACGTTTATGGAATTGTTTTGTATTGTATTTTTAAAAAATGAACAAATTTTATAAATAAAAAAAATTATAAAATGTGTCACATGACCCTGCAGGAGAAATAAATTTTATAATTTTCATTAATTCATTTTAAAATTGAGGACACTAAACCTGCTGTAACTACAGAGGAAGTTGACACAGAAGAACCCAGGAGGTCAAAGGTCAGCGCTGCAGGAAGAGACCGTGACGGAACTCGGCAAGCGGGTCTGGACCTGTGAGAGGAACCTGACTGCAGAGACCCGTTTGTGAGTCACGGTTTTGTTCTCAGTCTGCGACACACAGAGACGTGTCTCTGTGAGACAAACAGGAAGTGGACGCTCACACACAGCCTGTTCCTGAATCGTGCGTTCGCTGAGGCTCCGCCTCCTGATCATTATCGGGAGGCACCGAGCCGTGGGAGAGAGACGAGGACCAGCACCGGAGCCGGGTGAGTCCTGGACCTGAACCCAGGTTTAGTTCCAAAACAGACAAAACCCCTTTTAGGACGCACCTCCATGTTCAACCTCACAAAAAAAGACAAAATGTAAATAATTTGATCAGAACCAAAGATTCTTCAGCTCCGTCTCACACAAATCCACCCTTGATGGATTTGATCCAGCAGAACTTGTTCCAGGTCCAGTTTGTCCATCAGTGCTGATCCTTCTCCAAACATCTAAAGACATTCTGACGATGAAGAGACCAGGTGATGAAGAGTTTCAGGTGTTATTCGTCTTCCAAAGACGTCCTAAAGTGTCCAACAGGGAGGTCTTGGAGATAGGTCAGGTCTGCAGCCAGGCCAGTCCAAAACCTGTCCTTTCTACTTCCCCAGCCTTTGAAATGGGAGCAGAATGTGGTTTCATTTTTATTTCATTCTTTTTTTTTTTCATTTATCCTTTATTTATCCAGGTTAGTCTCATTGAGCCACGAGAACTCATTTTCAAGAGAGA
>JARVGV010000713.1:5998365-6009113 GCA_031762435.1 Hypsolebias longignatus
ATATAAAATATCAGTATCTGCATCGGTTATCGGCCAAATAAGTTTTAACATATTGGATATCGGCCAAAAATCCAATATTGTGCATCCCTAATTATTTTTTGTCCCTATGCCCCTATGGACTGGTTGCTACAGAATATTTATGATGCAAACATGTACAGATGTGATCTGGTAAACATCACGCTGAAGCTATTTATTAATATCAGTGATTATGGCATAAACAAAGACCTTTCAGTTAAAAACACATCCTAACCCGCCACACAGACACTTCCCAGGGAACAACAGCCCAGTCAGACTGAGTCTCTGCAGTCTTGAAGACAACTTTTAAGGAAGCACTGGTCAAGTTTATCTTAGTCAAGACAGGCCAAAAATAACCCCTCTGACCCCTGAGTCATGAGTATCTGCCTCGGGGGTAGCTGTAAAAGTAACAATCTGCTTCTTGAAGTCCACTGGCATTACCTCAGAGTGACTCCTGACCCCAGCTATTTAGGCTGGTGCTGCATGTGCTGTATTTATTAAATTTATGATGAACAGTTGATTTAAGACAAATCACTAATCCAAGATGAACTGGACTAGCTCTCCTTCCTTCATCAAAATTGAGAGGTTCTGCTGTACCTTTCTTTACCGTTTCTTGGATGAACAAACAGAAACTGATCTAAAAATACAAGGAAATTAAATCTGCACATTAAGTGTCATGAATCTGAACAGGTGCTCCTCTTTATGTGATACCACACAGCATTTCTATCCATGACATTAAGATCATACTCCACACTTTGCTTCTCTTTATTTAAGACCAGTGTAGTAATATTATATTGTGGGAGTGGTGGCGCAGAGGTTAAGAAGGTGAGTTTGTGATCGGAAGATCGCCGGTTCAAGCCCTGGCACCGACAACATCAAAAATGTGGGTGGGATAACTGAAGCAGTCACACCTATCTCCACTCTCATCTGCCCCACTCTGTGCCCTTGAGCAAGGCCCTTAACCCACACCATCTGCTCCCCCGGGAACCCTAGATATCAGCACTCTGCTCCACACAGAAGGCTGTGGTAGCTCGGTGGTCTGTGGTTGTGTCAGGAAGGGCATCCAGCGTAAAAACAATTGCCAAGTCTTCGTGCGACTAGTTCGCTGTGGTGACCCCTGACGAAGGGAGAAGCCGAAAGATGAAAAAAAAAAAAGTTTAAGAAAGTTCAAAGTGAACAAGTGTTTTATTTCAAGCAGACAAGCAGTGAGGGACGAAGGTGGAAGTGTACAATTAGGTTTGGTTGAGAGATAGAGTTGGGTGTCATCCGCGTAGCAGTGAAACTGAATATGATGTTTGCAAAAAAAGGAAACCAAGGGAGAGAAGGTAAATGATAAACAACATGGGTCCCAGGACTGAGCCATGTGGAACACCTGAGGTAACAGAAACGGGATGAGACGTGGATGATTTTAACTGAACAGACACATACAGTCGTCCCTCGCTACTTTGCAGTTCATTTTTTGCAAACTCGCTCTATTGCGGTTTTTCAATTTAAAACTGGATATGACGCACAGTTGACTGATTGATGACTGATTGATAGATGATCGGCATGGAATTTTTATTGAAAATTATTTTACATTATTTAGCACCTGCTGCAAAGAAAGAAGTGGGTGTGTCTGAGAGCACTAGCAGGAGGCAGAGAGCTGAGCTCATGACCTGCTGTGCTCTTTGAGAGTATTTAGAGTTTAGAAAATTGTTAGGGACATTGCAAGAGTGTGGGCAAGGTTCAAAACACCTTAATATGTACTTGTATATTAAATACTAGTCAAAAATGACAAAAATATACAAGCGCTTATTGAGATGAGTGTTTTTCCAGGCTGGAATTGTAATGCATGGAAACCTTAATGTTTTGGGTGCAAGATATTCAAGTGGGTAGGAGTTACACTGTGTAGAAGAACAGAGGCCATCACAATCATTTGAGGAAACTATACTTTTAAGCATTATAAATGCTACAAAGCATAGTTTCCTAAAATTATTGGGGTGGTCAGTTTACAAATATAAATGATGCAGTATTCCCTCATTTATCGTGGGGTTAGGGACCACGCCCTCCTGCAATAAGTGAAAAACCAAGAAGTAGAGGTAGAGTAGTCCAAGTTCAAGTAAACATCATTGTCATTACTATCTTATGTGGTACATGAGATGGAACGAAATGGTGTACACAAGTAGTAGCAGTAGTAGTTTATTTTAGTACAAAGTACTGTAAATTCTTATAAAATAACACATTAGTTCCAAACAGACAAGACAGACTCAGATTAGAGTTAAAAAAAAAGTTGTAAATATAAAATTATGTTGAGCAGCTTGACTGTTGACCTGCACACACATCGGCTGGTAAAGTCAAAATTGACTTAGTTTATTTAAAATAACCAAAAGCAACCCCTAAATGTCCTTATTCTTTGTTGTTAGATGTTTTGAAAGTTATTGTCTTTTTAGTCTCTGCTGCATATTTATCTGTTGACCCCTATCTTAAAAATACTGCTGACCAACATATAGCACTTACCGGTACATTCATGTCCTACCAGTGTTGTACTTTGTAAAATGTGGCGAAACGGTTGCAGTTTTGAGCCCTGAAAAAACTCAGAACAACAAAAACAACGTTGATTTGGGTCAATAGTTGTGACATCAGCCAACTCGGTGTGATTGTTAGCAAGTGTGTCTGCATGTCTGTAGTGACGCTGTGTGAAACTGTCAATTGGTGCTTCCAAAAAATCAGTATCTAACCTCAGTTGCTACCCTGCTTTGTGTTTGAAAATCAGTAAAATGTGTTAAATTGTTGATTTTACCTGTGTTTATCTCGCCTCTAGGTGTTTACACATCTCAAGGTTTTAGCCCAGCGTCATCCTCCGATTCCGGCAATGAGACCAACTCTTCAGAGATGACCGAAATCTGTGAACTAGCCGCTACTCACAGGCTACACGAAAGCCACATGCGTTTATTGGTGGCCACAAGGGAAGGATACCAGCCACTAATTGAGGAGAAAACTGAGTTTCCAGTCTCACCCAATTCGTGTAGCACAACAAATAAAAAAAACCATAGCCCGACAAGAAGTCTTCATCCTCCAGCAGTACCACCAAGAAAGAGCCCACAGTTAGACACAACCCTCTCAGGGCAAGACAGATTGGAGGTGAGACCCCAGACTAGTCTGTCGCTTACCCTCCAGCGTCCAAGTTCTACCACGTTAGGACTCAAGCATCATAAAAAGTCTGCAGACTCCAGTGGAAAGTACAACACCTTTAGCACGAGGGACGTACACCGAGGTGAGAGCAGTAGCAGACGGAATCATCTGGACTTGAACCAGCGTTCTACTTTCTCTGAGCAAGATGAGAACCAAGGAAGACAGAACTCTTTTGCGGCTGAATGTTCTGCAGCTGAGAGCATGAGAGTGAACAGCCTTCCTCGTGAGCGCTGCAGAAATGTACGCCCTTCTTCCATTGTTTCTGATCACTTCTCAGATGTGGGCAACGTGGGGGATTGTGCCTCGGACAACGGCGCTACAGCTGCCGAGCAGGACGAGCATTTAGTTGTAGCGTCGCTGCTGTCCCCATCCCGAAGATCCAGATCGTCTGACCAGGGATCCGACACGCAAAGTGACCATCAGACAATTTCAAGACAGCAGAGTGTTGCGCGGTTGTGTGAGTACCATTTAGCAAAAAGGATTTCAAATTTGCAAGGAGAAGCCCACAGTTCTCTGCAGGGCTCTCTGTGCTCGTCTCTGGATGCTGGTGGAAGCACCAACAGTAGTGCATGTGCCACGCCAACTGACTCTCCTCTCGGTCCTGGTGCAGTCCAGTCCAAACATCCCCGTTTGCAAAAGCACCCACTTTCAAGCTCTTCTTCCTCACTACTAAGAGCGGTAAACTATGAAGATAAACCTGGAATCCCACCTGGATTCCCTGGACAGAGCACTCAAGGCAAAGACCCCCATCCACATGCAGACCCTGCCCTGCTTCGAAAAATGCTTCCCAATATTCACCCTCCTCTTGCTGGGATGGAATCAAACCGGCCCTCCTCATCTACTCCATCCAAGCAGAAAGAAATGACAGGCGTAGGAAATAAGAAGCTACACAACGACGTTAATGCAAAACAGGCCTGCTTTAAGGGACTTAATCCAAAGGAAGGGAGCGAGGCCTACAAACAACTGATTAACTATTTAACAGTCAGCCAGATGCATCAGGGAGGAAAGCTTCACAGTGCTGGAATGGGAGGGGCGGTGAAAAAAGACACCAGACGCTTTATCACCAGCAACCCTCAGCTTGTTGAAATGGTTAAAAATAGGGGAAACGCCACCGCTCGCTGCCAATGTACGCCTTCTACTACATCGTCTCCATTCGTCGGCCCTAACGTAGTAGCTCCTCACTCAACCACCTTGCAGGTAGCAACAAAAAATCCACAGCCATACCATTCAGCCACACTTCCCGCTAAACTCAAGAGAAGTCCTGATATGCATGCTCAGCGACGGAATGAGGGTGTAGATATTAGAAAAGCAACCTCTGAGAGGAGGAGCTCATTTTCTGGTCTGGAAAATGAACTTGGTGGAAGTGGCTTGGACCCAGAGCGTTTTCTGTCGCTCTATAAAAAGCAGGATTGTGATAACAGGGACGGGGCATTCAGTTCAAGTCAAAACTTTGAAGGTACCAATAATCGACCCCCACCGCGGTCAAGAAGCCAACCAAGTAGCAGCGCAGAACACTGGTTCCAATCAGATCTGAGGTCAGTGCATCAGCCTCACCTTTGTCCAAATGATTCTCTTTGTATCTCTGCTGCTCCCAGTTTGAGCGGCCAACGTGCAGACCTCAGTGCCATGTCACTAGGGAGGGGAGATCATCCATCAGCTTTTGTCAGGCAGTCATCTAATAGCATTAGAGCTAATGTTTCATCTCCTGGACCTAATGTACAATACCCACCACCACCCCCTCCTCCACCTCTCCCCTCACAAGCAAACTCCATCTCCAGTAGCTCGAGATGCCTGCAGGATCCCCTTAATCCGAGCCAGTTTCGGCAGAACCACGTTCAAACTGTGACGCCGACCCTGTCGCAAACGGACCCCTTCAGCAGTAGCGTGCAACGAGGCAGGGAGCTCAAGCGCAGTTCGAGCAATGTGACTCCCAGTTCCGGAAGTGTGGAAGTTTTGTTTGACAAGCCCACACGTAGCCGGAGCCAGCAGCCCTTGTCAGTACCTATGTCCCAGCAAGGTGACACGAAAGTTCAACGGAGGCCAGCAAGGAAACGTCTCTCCAAGAGCTACTCCCAAGGATCTGTATCTTCTCACACCACATGCTGGTCTACAGGTAGTAGTGTAGACAGCAGAAGAGCATCTGTTGCATTTCCATTACAGAAAGACTCGAAGCACATGAAGGGCTCTCAAAAACTGGACACTAGTCCCTGGAGATGCAACGGGCCCTTTAGCTATTGTTTCTTTAAACGTAAGAGCGAAGGTGAAGAGGATGATACTGAGTGGGAGAGGCCCAGAAGAATTCGTGGCGGGGCCAGTTTGGACAACAATGTTGCAGTTGCATCATCCGCTTCCCCCTGTGGTTCAGTAATAGATGCTGCAGGGGAGCAACTGTATGGAGAGGTCCTCAATAACATGAGCTTTAGTGACCGCCTGGCACGAATCAATGCTCTCAAGGACCACATGTATACCTTTCCTTCTGGCTTCAATGATGTCCGCCGTGATGCTAGTGAGCTCATTGCACTGGTGCGATCCAGCATAGGCCGATGTGATCGGGGAATCCAGATGCCTATACAGGATGTGTCTCAGTACAAGCAGCTCCTGTCTGTTGAGTCAAAAGAGTTGGGCCGGGCTTGCCGAAGAATGGCACAAGCCCACAGCAGTCCAGATGAAATGCTCCTAGCTGTAACATGTAGCTTCCAGGTGCTGTGCTGCTTGTGTGAAGCTTGCATGTGTCTGGTTAGGGGACTCGGAGCCTCAGCCACACACCAACAAAGAGAGGTCGTCGCAAAGGTTGACGAAGTTGTTATGAACTATATTTGCTTGCTGAAGGCTGCTGAAGCTGCCACCGTAGGAGCACCGGGAGAGCACAGCGTGAAAGCCCTGGTCCGCCACTCCAGTACAATGTCAGCCATTGCTAATGCACTCACACGCTCCCTTAAAACGCTGCTAAGCAAATAGACTGTAACTTGTGCTTTATAGTATGGCCTATGCAGTCAATAGAAGTCTGTCTTTAGGCACCTTGCAGTTTCTAGGTTTCAATGTCTAGGAGTGTCTTTATATCCAAAAACGTAAGACTTATTGCAGTTAAACTTAGAATTAAAGTTATATAACGTTTTAGAGATGAGTAAGTTGCTACAATAGTTATACAACTTGCTTTTTATGAAGCCTGCACTTGACATTTAATGCAATGTCTATTTACAAAGCCATATTGTCACAAACCTTTATGTAGCTACTAGATGAATTCCCTTTTTTCCAGTGCAATACGTAACATGTTCAGAGTGTGTATAATGTACATAAACACAACTTAATTATATTATGAGGTGGCACTTTCATTTCAAGAGCTCTTCATAGTTTGTTTTAGTATTTTCTCGAAGTGAAACCATTTCCAGTGCAGTCAGTTCACTATGTACAGTTTTATTCAAAACGTTATCATGATTGTAAGAAAATTGTAAACTTGGAAGTAAAATGTGTCACTGACAGTATTGCTTTAAATATTGATTTATATTTCTAAATGACTTGTAGCATCACAGCGCACTTTTGTTGCAAGACAGTAGGAATTTTGTTATTTACATAAAAATACGATTGCAATGACCATTTTGTCATGTTCTACTACTTGGATTGTTTTCTATGAGTAATGAGGAAGATGTAAAAAAGTATTTCCTCCAAAATATAAAACTAAAGTTTAGTGTATTTCATGTTGACCACTGTTGATTGCATCACATTTTTATTTGTGGTTTTCTCTTTGGGAATGCTTTGTGCTTACACAATGTCTTATTTTACACAGTGTACCAGGATGCAGTAAGATTTCTGGAAAAAGAAGAAATTAAAATGTTTTTTTTTTTTAATAAATAAGATATTTTACAAGTGTACATTATTTGTCTTCTGATGTGTTTAGAGTTTCTGAATGCCATCCATCCATCATCCATTCATCTATTGATCCATCCATCAATCCAGCTATCCATCCATCCATCATCCATTCATCTATTGATCCAGCTATCCATCCATCCATTTATGGATCCATCCATCAATCAGTCCATCCATCATCCATCCATCTATTGAGCCATCCATTAATCCATCCATCTGTCCATCCATCAATCAATCCAGCTATGCATCCATCCATCCATCCATCAATTGAGCCATCCATTAATTCATGAATCAATCCATTCATCCATGACTCCATTCCACCCATTTATGGCTCCATCCATCCATTTATGGCTTCATCCATCCATTTATGGCTCCATCCATCATTTTTTGGCTCCATCCATCCATTTATGGATCCATCTGTCCATTTATGGCTCATCCATCCATCAATTAATCCATCCATCCATTGATCCATCCATTCATCCATCCATCCATCCATCCATCCATGGATCCATAACTCAGTCCATCCATCCCCGTATCCATCCATTCATCCATGGATACATTCATCCAAGGCTCCATCCATCCATCGTTGAATACATTCATCCATCCCTCCATGGACCCATTCATCCATCCATCTATTGATATCCATGCATCCATCCACCCATCTATGGATCCGTCCATCCATATGTCCACTCATCCATCCATCCATTCATGGATTATGGACCATGGAGCCATGGTCAGGATTTGGAGAAAACAAGACCAGGAGGTAATCCCATTCATCATCCCAACAACACACACCTGGGGGTCCAGGATCTCCTCCCAAAGTAATGTCCTTGGGAAAGACAGGCAACCAGGAGTCATCTTAATCCCAATCAGATGCCTGAACCACCTCAGCTGATTCCTTTTGATGTGGGAGCATCGCCTCAAATCCGAGCTCCTCAGAAAATGGAGCTCCTAACTTTATTTCTAAGGAGGAAACTTGATTTTGTGGTTTGTATCCAGGAACTCACTCTTGTGGTCACAATCCATAGATTGTAATTAATGTGGATGAACAAGCAAATTATATACACATTTAAATAAAAATACTCATAATGGAGGGCCAATATTAAAAAAATGAAAATATTACATTTTCCTCAAATTTATATAATCGTTGGACAGGCTTTTGAATGTGAAACTGATGCTACTTGGTAACAAAACATGTACAGTACAGTACTGTTAAAACTGATAAGAATCTACACAGTCATTGTAAGACAAACTAGTTTACCACATAATAGACAGGACCTAAAGCACATAGTCATGTTTTATTCTCTGTCAAAATAAACCTTTCAGTTATTAAAATAACTTAAATTTAAATTTGCAAAATATTTCAGATATCCTGCAGGACAAATGGCATTACTTTGGATTTTCAGTTTGAGGTCATTCTTTTTTAGATATTTTATTTTAGATCATCTCAAACATGAAACTAGTTTTATAGCATAAATCAACATACAATAAATAACTAAATTTAATAGTAAAAATGTCCTTATATTAAATAGTCCTATTAAGATGAGTTATGTTAAAAATTACGATATCAGAAGTTACATTATGTATATTTAGATCCCTAACAATTACATGTATATTAAGATATGTGAGATATATTTCAGATAATATAGTGTTAGCATAAAACACACTATATTATATATCTTTTAAAAAACTGTTTTTTTAAGATATTAGTTTTATGATACAAATTGTTTTAAATACTGTATAAAGGCATTTATGCAAAATTGAACGTTGTGACAGATGCAAATGAACTTTGTTCTAAAACGCACATCTTTATACAAATGTGATGAGTAGAGCATTATGTCATTGTCACATTTTCAAAAGCAGGCTTTGTGTGGCATTAAATATTTTCATAATTTATGGTATTGTTTACTGCAACACATTTTTAAAATTCTTTTTTTTTTTACTTCAGAATTGAATTTAGAATGCTCCAAAATTTATATTCTTATGCAAATCTTAGGAATTTGAAATGATTTAATCTCAGTTACACTTAAAAACAATAAGAACTCACTTTCATGGGCGGCTGGCTTAAAAGAAAGTAGTCAGTTGTTGAAAACATCTTGAAAAAAGTGTTTTAGATACTTTTTTTAACACACACACATTTTATACACACACACACATATACTGTACAGTACAGTATATATATTTTTATATATATATATACATACATACTGTACAGTATACTGTGTATATACAGTGTATATATATATATATATATATATATATATATAGATATAGATATAGATTACAGTACTGTATTTTTTTCAGATTTGATATCATGCTTCTATCAGCAAGTGAAAGACTTTCGCTGATCTGCATCGCAAAACACTATCTTGATTACATTATACAACGGTCTGCCATAACTGGGGCGGGATCGGAGTTCTTCCACACATTGGGCGGGACCGGAGTTCTTCTGTTTAGCATATTAGGCGCGTGCTGTGACAAGTGAGCCAATCAAATCCACGTTTGCAGCAAGTTGCGCTCGCGCGGCAAGTGGTCTCGCGCGCGCCTCGAGCGCATTGCATTGTTCAGGTATGATAAAAGTTTTAGACTGTCGGTTTGTGTTTGCATCGGGAGACTTCCACGAACGCTGCGGGCGTTTTCTCCTATATTTATTTATTTTTAATTTTATTTAGTTTTATCAAACCAGAGGAAGGCGGCGCTGGGACGACACCCAACGGAGCTGCCGAGTCCCCTCAAAGCAAACTGTGAAGCGGAGAGAAGTGAGCGGCCGCCCCGCGGGGTTTAAAGTTCATGCTAGCGGCTAATACAATTAGCAGGTAGTTTTGGTAACAATGGCAGCTTTGTGTCATCCTCGACGCGCCTTGGTGGAAATACCCGCTCCACAACCCAAAATCGCAGGTGGGTCCTCACTCTGTTTTTATTAGTTTTAGCTTTTAAAACTTATAACTGCGCCGTAAACTCCACTTTGTGCTAATAACGTTATCTCGATGCGCGCGCACCGACGCTAACGGGTTTAAATTGAATTATCTTTATTTGTAACAGGCTACAAACAGAATGCATTAAGTTCACCGTCTGTTCATGCTGGTGTTGAAGGAGTTGGCAAAGTTCCTGTAAAGCTCAGCAGAAGATTTTTATTTTAAGTTTTTAATACAGTACATGTATATGTATAAATTTTAATATACTGTTTTGCAGCTCAAATGAGAAGATCCTATTCAGAAATCCTGAGTGCTGGTTTGAGCCCATCTCCCCCAAGAGCCAGAAACCCAAACACCAAGCGGGCGCACTCATGTAAGTCAACAACACCTGTTCAAGCTAAAACCTAGCTTTTAGTTTTACCTCATTCTTAACTTGTTTACAGGTTTTTCTAGCTTATGTTCGCGTCTCGTCGTCGTATGCGGTAATCTGACTCGAGGTTCTTTATTGTTGTTTGCATCACACGTGGTACATGAGGCGGAACGACATTGTGTACTCACCCAAGACATGGTAAATAAAAAATAAAAAGTTAAATAATAAAACAACTGAATTTGTATTTTACTTCTCATCAGCGTTGCCAGATCTCGTGGTAGAAACAAGCAACCAGCTCTTATGAAAACAAGCCCGACTGGCAACCCACCACACTGTAAAACGTTGGTTACGTATTGTAACCCAAGTTTCTATGAATATGAGCGTAGCCCTTTAGAGCTTCGCATATTGGATAT
>JARVGV010000713.1:6105993-6120092 GCA_031762435.1 Hypsolebias longignatus
AACAACTTCGAACTGCCATTTTAATGTGTTTTAATGTGTTTCCAAGCAGTTAGCTAACAAAATACCCTAAAAAAAACCATTAAAAATATAAAATGCTGCATAAAAAAGGCAACGTACGGCGCAATGACGTCACTGGGGGCGGTGCCATAAACGCGAAATGCCGTAAACCAATGACGCCGTAAACCAAGGACTACCTGTACTGTAATTTAAGTTACAGAATTGTATGCACTCCTGTATTATTTGTTCCTATTTTTGGTATAAATATCAATCGATGCAAAAAATTTGATACAATAAGGAATCTAAAATTATTATTTTTAAATAAATGTTTCATTTGTTTACATTGTTGTTTATTATTTTCAGCTTAAAATTATTGTTTTAAATAAATGTTCTACTTGTTTACATTGTTGTTTATTCTTTTCAACTTGTCAGTTACATAACTGAAGCTAAATTTATGACCATTTCAATAAAGAAATTGTTTCTGAATCGAAAATCGTTTCTGAATCGAAAAATCGATTTTAAATTGAATAGTGACACCAATAATCGGAATTGACTCAATTCTCCAGACACTGACAGCTTCGCACCCCCTACTCTGTTTGATTGGGGACCAAACTTCAGAACATTTCTTTACATTTTCAGCTGGTGTAGTTCGCATTTACACTGCACTGAGTCAGTCAAGCCAATCACTGTGGTGATGCTGCACCAAGAACTACTGAAGAAAATAACACAAAAACCTCTGAAGAAGACACTTCTTCTTCCTCTGGAAATAAAACCAAAAATTGAGTGGCGTCAAATTTTAGTGGTCATGGGGGCCAAGATAGTGTAGAGGCAGGGCAGCTGGCTTGGGACCCAAAAGTCCCAGGTTTGATCCCCAGTCACTGCATACCTTGTGGTGTCTCTGGGCAGCACACCTCATCCCCAAATTGCGCCCCCGGGCACTTTCAATAGCTGCCCACTGCGCCACCTGGTGGTGGATGGGTTAAATGCAGAGACTAATTTCGTCATTGTATGGAAACATACAGCTTATGACACAGCACTTACTTACTACTTACTTACTACTCATATAATTGGGGTATACTCTGGCCTTGCCAGTTTATACCCTGGAGTATAACTTGGACTAGGCCACAATGTACAACGTCCTTAAAATTACACAATGTAATCTAGCCCAGGCCCCTGTAACCCCAGATATATTCTGGATTTGGGGTAGACTATGGCCTGTTATAACAGAATTTAAAATACTTGCAGTAAATCACAGACAGACTGCATACCAGCAATATATTTGTTGGCATGCTTATCAGATATTGAACACCAGGATGTTTTAATACCCCAAATTTTATTATAATGGATCTTTCTAAATCATGGATTTAAATCCAGCTTAGTTATAAGTCTTGGCATCATCGCTGTCTGAAGATAACATTTCTAGTACTGTAGTAATCCAGAGTCTTGTTTGGCTAATGATGGTAATAACTTTAAGCTCCCAAGACATTGCTTTGCATCCCAGCTGTGGTTGGGAGGGGTTGCTTCTGATGTGCCTTGTTCCTCGCCAGAGCAGAGCTCTGTTTTCCCCTGTCCTGAACCCAGACCCACAGAGACCGGCTCTCAACAGGGTTTGTGATTTATAGGCCACTTTACAAGGAGGGCCCGGGGACGCAGAACCCCTCATCCACAGATATTGAATCACTGCTGCGTAGCATGGCGGTGTGGGTTGTCTGGTCCTGTAAGAAAGATTTGCATAGCACAGGTCAGTTTGTTTTGTTTTCAGGATGGTTGGATTCATACATTTTAAAAACCTTTTTCGAGAAGAAAGTCCCTTAAAGGTTGATCAACTCGAGACAAATTTTAGTTAAGACCGGTTTTTCTTGCTGTTATTGGAAAATAATAGTGTTTATTCAGTTCCTCCAAGAGATCGATTTGATTTCAAAACTCATCAAGATTGAAGTTTAGTGGACTTGATTCTTGTTGCTGTAGGCTTTATTAACTCGTGTTAATAATCTGATAATCCTCTTTCAGTCCTCCTTGAATCAGCCCACAGTTGTGCTACTTAAAAAATATTTAAGCTGAAAAGTTTCAGCAAGCTACAGAATTTACCAGAGTCAGCTTGTTAACCACTTTTTAAAGTCCATTTTGAAAAAACAAACAAATGTTAGATTAAGCTGCTGCTTTTAATGTTTTTGATTGAAAACTACAAAAGCCATTGAATCCTTTTATTTTTGGGTAAAATATACTTTTTTTTTTGTTTGTTTTTACTGGAGCCCCTTGAAGAACTTGGACTTTGATGCTCTCTGCTTCATAACATTAGCATACGGTGGAGTTAGCTCGACACATCGGTTCAGCAGCAGATCAGTCGCCGTGTCACAGATTTGAATTTAGGTGCAGAGTAAAAAAAAAAAAAAAAGTGTGTTCAAGGTTGTGCGTGAAAGAGATGTAGGGACACGACTCAGTCCGTGAATATTTAAGCACTGCCGGTCGAAGTTTCTCCAGAAGCTTGAGGCATTTTTGTTATTTGAATTTACACCTGATACTGTTGCAGTGTAGATTTTATATTAACCTGGAAGTCCACATCTAAAAACCACAAAAATGTAAAGAATTACAACAAACTGGTGCAAACCTGCCAAATTAAATTTCCAACATGTACTCCAGTAGATCAAATTCTAAACATTGGGGTGGCTGCTGAGCATTGGCGTCAAAAGCATTTGTAATGTGGGAGGGGACACCCTGGTGGGGGGTCCAGGGGTCCTCCCCCAGAAAAGTTTGGAAAAAGTAGATGTCATTTCCTGCATTCTGGTATATTTTAATGAAATATTATACACATCTGTTTACTAAACACATGATTAAGTAACCGTTTTAGAGTAGCCTGACCAACAGCCCCCACTTCTTTCAACAACTGCTAGTACTAACATAGCGCTAAGCTAGCAATGCACAATACAGACACGTTAGCTAAGATGCTAAAGATGTAGTGTTCCGCTTTTCTCACGCATCCTAATCCCCATACCTTGGACAACAATTGCCGGCACTAACGTAGCGCTAAGCTAGCTCGTAACACAGAGGTGCCTCCCCTTTGGAGATGCACGTCCTGCCAAACCAAGTGACCTCTGGGAAATGCTGCATGCAGTGTAGTTGTTGTAGGTGACCAGGAAAACCTGGAGTGGACTTTTAGTGGTTTGAGTATTCTCCTATTAATCAAGTGGAATGGATTTGTTTATGAAGAAATAAAAATAGTGTTTGGTGAAGTAATATTTCATGGTAAATTGGGGGGAGGAGGCAAATTAATGTTTTTCAAATGTGGAGGGGGACACGCCCTTTCACATATAATTGTTGCAACGCCTATGCTGCCGGGGTCTGTACAAAGCAGGGGCCGAGGTGGGTACAACATGGATGGTGGTCAGCAACATAATTATGCTGGCGGTCTAGAATACAGATTTGCAAGGTATGCGCCTGGAAACGAGTCATTTAATTTTTAAAAATAGAGTAAAAAAATTTGTTTGTGCAAACAGCGACTGCACAGCTAACTGGTCACTTGGTTGCAAACATTCATAATTTAATCAATTTGCTGCAGAAAAATTTCCAATGTTCTCATAAGGTTCTTGCAATTTTAAGGCAACAACTAGTCTCTGACAGTCTCAGCCCAGGCAAATGAACTAATACATGTAGTCCCTGGTTTACGACCATCTTGGTTTACGATTTTTTTGCGTTTACGACCGCCCCCCCAGTGACGTCATCACACCTTACGTAGTATTTTTTATGCAGCATTTTATGGTTTTTTTTTCGTTTTTTTTAGGGTATTTTGTTAGCTAACTGCTTGGAAACACATTAAAACACATTAAAACGGCCGTTCTAAGTTGTTTTACATTGAAAAAACGTGTTTAAAAATCCTTTGTGCAAATTTACGGTACTTGCGGTCTCATTACATTTATTTTTGAAAAGCGATAAACTCGGCAAAGTTGTTTAGGTATAAAAAGTTAATTTTCCTCTTTGTGTGTTCATCGGCATAAAAGGAAATTCAACGTTGCATCACTGAATATTGATGGCATTCACTTTTAAGAACTTGGTTAATTTAAAACTTGTATTTAAACAAAATGTTTTAAGGTTTGTGCATGGTTACATGTACTGCAAAATTTGAATATATTTTAATTACAATCATATTGTTAGTATGTCTTATAGCCCATAGCCTATAATGACTTTCTAATGCCATGAAGTGGGGGGTTGTCATTTTTTTCAGTCTGCTGCACTGTATGTGCTTGTTTTTTTATTTTAATTTTTTTGCACATCATTATGTAAATCAAACAAGCTGTTGCAGCATTTTGTGGCTTGGTGGTTAACTGAACCAAAACCCAACATTTTTCAAGTAGCTAATAACGGTTTCTAGCCTCTGAATATGACCTTTTCTGTTTGCACTGCAAAAACCAAACACGGCATAACGTGGCTACGTGGTTGTTCCTGTTTTATCTATGAAACGTGCTCTTGGTGCTTGATGTTGCTCAGAAATCTAAGACTATACATATTGGAACAAACAATAAAAAATACAATTTAAAAAAAGGACTTCAAAGGCAATTACATTTTTAAACATGTTTAAAAAATACATATTTACTGTATTAAAGAAGCAACTTCATCTTTTCTCTTTGCATATGGCAGGAACATGGAGGCTTGTGGTTGCTGCGTTATTAGATAATCTAAAATGGAATAATTCAGCGAGGAGAGCACAGACTTGTGTGGGTGGCTGTGTGCGTCAGCCAAGGGTATGAGGGCTTAAGAAGTGTTTCTCACAAATAGAAATGTTAACTCGCCAAGCAGAGTACATACCAATTTTTCTGCCTGGAGGTAGGAGGAACGGGGCAGAAAGGTGAAATGGGGGAGAGGGAGCGAGATGTAATGACAGAGATGGAGGGCATGTGCATTCATACTGAAACATTCACCGTCATGATTGCTGCTGCATAAGTTGATACAAACCATCTGTAAACATATTTAAGAACAACTTTATTCACCGTTTTAGTCAAGCACCATAACGTATTGTTCATCGGTTTGTACCGTTATCTTAGTCGTTTGCATTTTATCTTTAATCGTTTAACGTAGCGTTCATTAGTTTGTAACCTATCACTCATTTATCGGTTTGTACCGTATCCATTGCTGGTTTGTACTATCTTCATTTTGGTCTGCTTTATCATTTCAGTTACCTTATTATCCATATCATCACGTCACTCCCTTAACTGTTTGTACCGTTCAGATATACCATAAACTTCTCAGTTTGTATTGTTAATTACTTTTGTAACTCATCACTCCCTCAACGGTTTGCACTGTATCTACAGCTGATTTATTACTATAAACTTCTAGGTTTGTACCGTACTGTTAATTATTTTGTAACTCATCACTCACATAATGGTTTGTGCCATATCTACTGCCGTTTTTGTGCCATACACTTATCAGTTCGTACCGTATTGTTCATTACTTTGTAACGCATCACTCACTTAATGGTTTATTTCGTACCTACTGCTGATTTGAACCATACAATTCTCAGTTTGTACTGTTGGCTCATTGGTTTGTACTGTATTGTATTAGTCATATCACTTATCACTCATTTATTTGTACCATATCTATTATTGGTTTGTACTTAAAACTCCTCTGCTTTGTTGTTTATATTGCACCATATTATCCATTTAATAACTTGTCACTCAATTATCATGTTGTACAGTGTCCATTGCAGATTTGTACCACTGTACACATCTCGGTTAGTACCACATTGTTTATTAGTTAGTAACTTATAACTCATTTATTGGTATGCACTCTACCTATTGCTGGTATGTACCATTCACTTCTCGGTGTGTACCGTATTATTCATTAGTGTGAAAACTATCACTCGAGTTTTTACCATATCTGTTGCTAACTTTACCATACACTCCTTGGTTTTTACCATATTATTCATTAGTTTGAAACTTATCACCCACTTAACAGTTTGTACCATATATGTTGCTGGTTTTTACCATACATTCCTCGATTTGTACCGTATTATTTATTAGTTTGAAACTTATCACACACTTACCGGTAATAGTTTGTACCATATATGTTGCTGGTTTTTACCATACACTCCTCGGTTTGTACCGTATTATTTATTAGTTTGAAACTTATCACACACTTAATAGTTTGTACCGTATATGTTGCTGGTTTTTACCATACACTCCTTGGTTTTTACCATATTATTCATTAGTTTGAAACTTATCACCCACTTAATAGTTTGTACCGTATATGTTGCTGGTTTTTACCATACACTCCTCGGTTTGTACCATACTGCTTACTCTGCTTCATATCGTAATGTTTACCATTGGTTTGTATAATGATTGTTCATTTGTTAGAAAACTCAATAAATTTATTGATTTCATTTGTTCATTTTTTTCATGTGTATCTCTTTCTTTTACACCTATAGCAGGTTGTTAGTGTTTTGTCTTTTAAGGTTAAACGCTTTACATTTTTTTATATGATGTACAAAGAACACCCTAATTTTTTATTTGAAAGCCATAATTTAAAACGGAGGCCTCTTTAAGCATGCAAATACGCTAATGGGTAAAATTGTTTTTGTGTGCTTGGTATTCTGAATAGTTTACTCCATCAACTAGCCATATTCAACATTTTTTAACCTTTGCTTTGTTTTTCACTACTCAATTTTATTTAATTATTTTACTATATTTAGATAACTTTAATTAGTGTTGTGCTTGTTGTATTTCTGTGAGTTAAAGAATCAGGCACATCATTAAGATTTACTCCAAAAATTATCCCTGCATGTTCCCAAAGGCATAAAAGAAAAAACATTTTTTCTCATCTGCGATTCTGATATTTCCATATGTGGTATGATGTTTTCCTTTCAGATCTTTGAAAACCCATCCTCTTTACCTGTTAGATACTAAAAGAAATAAACGTTTTGCAGCTAAAAGTTTTAAATCTAGACAAGAAAGGCTAGCAGTCCTGAGACGTGAAGAGATACATTATGACACATGTCTTAGCTGTAACTTTGATGCTAAATTTGCTGAAGTCGATGTATCAAAAGAACAAAAATTGACAATAATTTAACCAAAAACCTTGAGCCACAAATCTGAAGTGGATTCCAAACAACCGAGTTAGAACTCCACACGTCATATTTGCATTATTGCTTTCTCCTGTCAGTACTCTGAAGTATCAAGGAAACATGCTCTAAAGATATGAACCGCCATCCAGAAATGTCAAATATGATAGTGGTTCAAAACTGAGCACAAGTATCTTGACGAATCAAAATGTGTGACAGGGTAAGAGATTTTAAATAAGATCTGTGGCAAACCATCATCTCAATATCCATTTGGCAAGCTGTTCTTAAACGATAGTCTCAGTTGTCGATGGAGGAAATTGTTCGAGAGTGTGAAGGCAGGATGCATTTCTCGAGCTAACTCCAAACCGCAAGGGCGCCGAGAGAGTGCCCCATTTCTCTTGCCGAGTCCTCCCTGAAAGTAATTGAATTTTGGATGAATCCACCACGGAGGGAAAAAATATCAGGGAGGGAAGACGGTGAATGCTTAAAAAAAGAAACAAAGATTGAAAGGTGACAGCACCTTTCAGATGTGCTTCTCCTTAACGGTTGGAGCACCATGGGTTGCCTGACAAGATACACAGTCATCGTGCAATTTAAGAGAGCATATCGAGTATATGTTCCCTTTTTTAAGGCCATATCTTGTTTTTTTCACCAGCTTTATTGTGCTACAGATCATATCCTTGACAGACAGCGCCTCTGTTTTTATCCAGTTTCCACTAGTTAATAACTATGTGCCAAGAACGAAGTCAATGGCGACGATAAGACAATGACACCCTTTATAGTTACTGAAAAAGTTGGTAATTGATAATCTCTTGTGTAGCTGTCTAAACGGGCAATCATCCTAAATATCCCTCATTAGAAACCTAAATTTAGAAATGACAGTCTAGTCCAAGTGTAAATGTTTGAATTTGGGTAAACACTGCAGAAGAAATGGAACAAGATGAAATCAAGACAGTTCAAACATTCTTTCTGGCATGCATACTATATTAAACAAAGTTTTAAAGTCATCTGTGAAACTATAATTACTTTTTAACTGAGCTATAGAAAGCCCAGTGAGCAGTTCATTTCCACTCTTGGGTGCGTGTTTTGATCCATGTAATTTTATTGGAACATCACAGCAAAGGATAAAACTATTGACAAAGAATAGACCATCTGTACACGCTTTACCTAACATTTACCCCCCATAAGTGAATGGGAATGACAAAATGATAAGCCAGGTGAATTAAAGAACAGACATGTTATAAAGGACATAAAAACAATTGTATTTTCATATAATAATTTCCAGTGTTGGCAACTTAAGTAAAACATAAAGACAAACGTAGCAATCAATAGCTTAATGTTACTGTTGAATGAAGTGCGATTCTGAATCACTCTGAGTAGCAAAGTGGTCGCATCGTGATTATTATCTTTGTTACAGTTAAGAGTAGTGAAGTATATTTTTTATCAGTTATATATTCTTACTGTGTGATTAGTTGTATTAAAGTTTTTATTATACCATGTGGCAGATCTGATATTGCTTTATTTCCGGTAGAAAATGTAGTTTTAGTTACACACCTACGAATCTCAACTCCGTTTTGAACACAAGATGATGAGGTGTCATTGGTTGAGAGCCGGTCACATGATGTAGGATAGGGTTTCCCGTTTGTCGACGGTGGCCACTCCTCCTGGGAGGTGTGGCCAAGCTCTGAAGAAAAGTGCTCGAGGCCATTTTGCTGAGGCCACGTGTTGGTTTCAAATTGACCCAGGGCTGGTGAATTTATTATAGTGTAACCTTGAAGTTTTAGATTGGAAGTGTTGCCTCTGCATGTGCTTCAGATTATTAGGACACAGAAAATATAATCTTTCTGTAGTAACCTCATCAAAGCGACCCATTTCCACTGCCACTCGGTTTTAACCAACTGAGCAGTTGCAGGTGTAATGCTACACACCAAAGCAAGCTAGCATTCCTTTGGTGTCGTTACTTTAGCCTAAACTGTTAGCTCGGTTTTAACCCGCTGCTAGCACTAGCAACGGCCAGCTAAGGTTCTCATGATGTGAAGAGAAGATGTACGGCGGCCCTGCCATATCTTGTAGATCTGCTTCCCCACCTGATTGCCCCTTGGACAAAAGATCTGCTCACTTCCCCCCCCCCCCCCACACACACGCATACACACACAATGTTTTCACTGAATTTATACAAAAAATCAAACATAAAGATAGAGTACCACAATTTTACACGCACACACAAATTTAATTTGTTTTAATGAGTTGTTAGCTGAAAACTTGTAAATGGTCAACAGTTCTAAGTTATATGCAGGATTAGTTCCTGTTTGCTACAAGGACTGAAAAAAGCCATCAAAGCCAAAAGGGAAAAAAAAAAATCCAGAAAGCTTAGATGGCAACTCCCTCCTCCGCACAGAGAGCTGTGGTATCTCAGTGGTCTGTGGTTGCGTCAGGAAGGGCATCCAGTGTAAAAGCAATTGCCAAGTGTTGGTGCAACTTGGTTAACTGTGGCGACCCTTGAGGAAGGGAGCAGCCGAAAGAAGAAGAGAAAAAAAAAATGGTTGTTGCAGCTCTGAACGCCAAGGTCAAACCAAGTGATGGTTGTAAAGTGCTGTGAGGACTAAGGTGACAAAGTTACCATTTTCTGATTCAGGTTGCATTACGATGTATCCTCACTGTTCTGCCCCAAAACTAACGGCATACGTCTAGATGTCGCCACAAGCTCCAACTGCCACCTTCAGTCACCGGTTGGATTTCGGAAATTCTGCAGACTTTTGAAGTTGGCTCAACCAAATTCCTTCCACGTGTGATGAAATTCTACAAAACTCAATCGACTCTGTTTTGACGAGCAACATTTCAGCCCAAGTAAATACCTGAGGCACGCATTGGGCGATGTTTGGTTTCTCTCTTGCAGTTGTATCTACAGCACCGAGCACACTGAGCATTAGAGGACCTTGTCTGGTCTGTTTGTTCACCCTGCTGCTTGTTTAGGAGTTGCAGGAGTTTGCACTGACCGCGGGGCACTTTCTTCCCTCAGGCTGTGAAACTTCTCGGCACTGCTGAAACTCCATACCACAACTGAACACCAAGCCCGGGGGCACTGGTTCCTGTTTTATTTAGCATATTGTGCTTTTGTGAGTGCATCTAGTCCCGTTTTCACTTTAAGCACATCTGCCCACGTAGTTTGGTTAGTGATGAGGATGACTTTGAGTTTTTATCTTCATAATAACTGTGAACAGATTCAATTGGAATGGAGTTTGATGTTGTGGAGAATCTCCAAGCAGAACTTTTGTTTCGTTTTAGTTTGAACCAGCTGAGGCATCGGCAGATTTTGTGCCCATGTTGCACTCAAACATGGAAAAGTAATTAAAAAGATAAGATTTCTGTGTAGTGCCGAGTAGCTTTTCAGAGGAGGCATTAGTTTCAGGAAGCGAGCGCTGATGACAAAAAGGCTTTGACGAGGAGAAAATGGCAGCATTGCCACTGTTGGCCGCCGGCCAGTTTCACATGCCTCAAGTGTCCTGAGGGTTACTGCGACTTTTGGGGTGGGGGGTTCTTCTCAAAGACTTTCTGATGCAGTATTGTAAAATGTATGTGAAGCATCTTTGTGACGACTGAAATGCCAGTGGGGAAGTGCCCTCGTAGCATACAGAAGCAACCCGATGTGTCTAAAAGGCAGCTTGTTCCGGCGATGAGACGAGGAATAAAAGAAAGACCGCAACCTAAAGCAATTTCACAAGCAACTGCATCCCCTATTGCTGCTTTGAAAGTCGTATGAATGTTTTGATCTAAATCGCAAAAAGCTTTTCCTGTTTGGTTTTGCGCTAACAAAAGCTCAACTGAATGCTTGGATAGCAGCTGTTCCAGCTCCTACTCTAAACAATGCTGTTTTTTTCATCGCTCACATCCATCCTCAGAGCAGCTCCCGGCTAAAAATACCTGCAACGTTTCCAAAAATGGACTACCGCAAGCTCATTAGATGCTTTGGGCTTCTCATGAAGCATAAACAAACACACCTCAATAAATAAACTATCATTGTGGTAACGTTTGTCACATTTCTCCCTGATAAAATTTGGTTTGGTTGTTAACGGAGGTCTTCTTTTTCTTCTTCTTTTGACTTGTCTGTCTTCAGGGGTTGCCACTGTTGTCTTAAAAATAAATAGACTTTACCACTGGTCTAATTTTGCAGGGTTCCCAGTGACTCTGGAAATAAGGGAAAACCTGGAAAATGACTGTCACATTTTCCAAACAGGAAAAACTCAAGAAATCCATCAAAAAACATGGAAAACAGGCGGGAATTGAACACTGATGTGCTGATTCAGAGTATTTCTGAGACTTTGATGTGTACATGTATTAATGTTGGTACTCAAGTATTATTGAGCCCATGTCCTTTTTCTGCAACATAGCACATGTCCTTACTGATTGGCTCTGATGTACAATATAAACTATTAAAAATGATTGCTGCATGCACATACTGTAGGCTACAGTATACTTACTATCATCTCTAATGGCGAGACTGCCAGTTCTAAACGTTTAGTGCAACTGAAATATCTCCTGGAATTTCAGGGTTTACTTGGGTAAAAATCAGGGAAAACTAAATGAATTTTGTTTCCATGGAATGTTGGAAAGCATGTTTTAACAGACAAAACTTTTTATTACATTACCGTAACACGTGGCACGAAAAATCATAAAGAATACGATTTAAATACAGTTTAATTGCTATGAGCTTCTCGGTACCAGGGATTTGCTAATGTAGTAAAAGTTTGAGAGTTTACCAGGTTTCTTGTTTATTTATTTATTTTTATAAAGATTTGTACATAGCATGACAATTCTTTAAATGAACAGAGACCAATGCTGAGACATTACTGATCCTGAATTCTGGGGTTGGTTTCAAGTTTTTGAAAGATGAAGTTACTATTTGGGACTAAGAATTGATGAGGAAAATTATATTTTAGGGAAAATAAATTACTGTCTTCTCTTGAAAATCAATCAAACTATGTACTGTAGTTTGGAGCATTTATACTTCAATTTGACCACTGGTCAGCACCATCAAAGTGACTGATTATCCATTTAGCCTCAAGAGGCTGTTTTTTTATTTTTAATTTTTTTTTAAATTTAGATATAGATTTCTTATACTGTACATATGGACAAATGTTCCTTATTGAGTACTGTAGTTGCATTTTTTCTTGCCCTGATGTGTATCTGCACTTTAAGTTGGAATTTGGACATTTTCATCCAGTTATCTCGAGTATCATGACTGGCTGCACCTTTTGATAGCTGTGATTATTAAGGTTGTGTATTTTATGCAGGTTTCCTAAACAATCATGTTAATAATAATAATAATAATGTCACACAATGTCATCAATGTATGTTGCCATACAAGGACGAAATTACTCTGCATTTAACCCATCCACCACCAGGTGGTAATAAAAAGAGAAGTTCATCGGAGCTGGCGCCTGATTGTGCCATGTTGGAAAATGCTACCGTATTTTCCAGCCTATAAGTCGCATCTGTCGAAAAATGTCTAATAATTTGGAAAAATCCATAAATACTTAACGTCGCAATATAATTTGCACCTGTTATGCATCACTGCTGATGTTTCACGTTACTGGTGTACAGGGGCCGAGATGGTGTAGAGGCAGGGCAGCCGGCTTGGGACCTGAAAGTCCCAGGTTAGATCCCCGGTCATACCTCGTGGTGTCTCAGGGCAGCACACCTCATCCCCAAAATGCTCCCCCCCGGGCACTTTTGATAGCTGCCCACTGCACCACCTGGTGGTGGATGGGTTAAATGCAGTCTAATTTTGCCATTGTATGGAAACATACAGTAATGACATTGTGTGACATTATCATTATATTATTACTCATCACCAATGACGACGCGGAAATCAAGGCTGGTGTTGTGCCAAAAATCAATTGGCTGCCAAATGTCGGCCACAGGAGCGTGCACATTAAGACTTCAACAAGAATTTAACAAGATTAACATTTAAAAACAATTGTTTGCTTGAAATTATAACAAAGGTGTGTCTCTGTCTAACTTTTCCTTAATAAATGCACTTGAACAGTCAAACCAGTTGTATTTCAAAATTATTTGCCGAAGCGGAAGCGTGCAGAGGGACGGCTCTCTATCTATGGCTTTGAAATTTAATAAGATAATCTAAAACAATTATTTGTTTGCTCACATTATAGTAAAGGTGTGACTACATTGAACTTTTACTTAATAAATGCACTTTGATGGTCAAATCCGCTGCATTTCGCTGGGACACCGCAGCGAAATGAAGCAGATTTTACGGTTGCTTCAAGCGAACTGGACGAAGGTAGCAGGCTATGGCAAGCCGATTGGGCCATTAATATACTACTTGAATGCCATCTAGTGGCTGAAAATGGTAGTGTTCAATGTTTTCAGTCAGAATTAAAACGGTCATGTCTCAGTCAAAAATTGGTTTATAAATATGGGAAAAAACATAAATATGTCGCTTAGACGTATGCCGCAGGATATACAAATTAGGCAAAAAGTGTGACTTATAGGCTGGAAAATATGGTAGTTAGTGTTGTAGGTAGTTTACAAAGCAGCAAAGGTATTCATCTCAACACGTGCCATTTACAGTCTAGTTCTGTTTATGGAGGACACAGTACATTCCTGCACACAAAGATCCCAAGGTTTGAAGGTATTCTGGATGTTCGGTTGGATTATTAGCTTTTAATTATGTCTCCTTTGAGGTTCAAATGGATTTAGTGAATGATGACTCAAATCTTTTGTTTCCTTTTAGGACTGGGTATAAAAATGCAAGCTCCCATCCCTCTCCTGATCTTGCTACACGCTTTTGTGGTCCATTGCCAGAAAGTTGTGTCTAAAAGAGGTTCAGGTAAGTTTTTTTTTTTTTCCACTTCTGTTGAATGAAAATACAAATCTACTCTTTTGTAAGGAACGCACACTTTGTATACTGTATTCAACTAACATACTTTAATAGTTGCTGCAGCTTGTGGAGACCTCAAACAGTGATTGGGGAAAAATATCCCTGCCTCTTTGGAAAAAAAAAATAAATAAATATATATATATATATATACAGTAT
>JARVGV010000713.1:6121933-6135083 GCA_031762435.1 Hypsolebias longignatus
GTTCCGAGTTACGGCAGAATCGACCTACGAACCGTTCTTAAGTCCGGAACCCGTTCGTAAGTCGAGGACTACCTGTAGTTTTCTTTTTTACATACATAGAGTACATGAGTAAAATACTGCAGAACTTTCTAGTTTTTGTTTGGTACTATATCGGGGTCGAACCTTTTTTTTTTTTTTTTTTTTAAACGTTAATTCCATTTAAATATAGATAGTAATTAATTTGTGGTGGGAAATCATAGCAGTCCTGGAGAGAAAACAGTGTTTTTCATTCGTGCTTTCAAATATGTGTCAGCCTATTAAAAGGAATTAAGTGACTTGACTGACATCCTTGGGGAGCATGATTCTGCCGTCTCATTGGCTTTTCTTGTTCTGCTGGCACGTACAAACACTGGGAACCCTTTTCACAGTGCTGCGTGTGCACTGCGAATATCTGTAGATTATTAAATTCAAAACACTCGTCTTTGATTAATGCTTTGTCTGCACTTTCGCTCGGGTGGGGGTGTGGAACAGTGCAAAACACACACAATGCATATCTGCCATACTAATCCTCGGCATGCATATGTAGAACATAACCATTTGTCCTCTGCTGGTACTTCTTAGCTAGAATGCTGATTAGGGCTTGAATGGTTGGGCAAACAGAATAATTACTTTTTTTTTTTTTTTTTTTGCTTAATTCAGCACACGTCAGTGAAACCTTCTTGGATGCACTATTGTATATTTTCACTCAGCGGTGATCCATCTTTGATTTGCAGAAATTTGTTTTTATGTACATTTTAAAGCATCTTCGTGCTTTTTTTTTTTTTTGTAGGTACTAATTTATAAAATATTGAGCTAAAATGTGGTGTGGTTTTAGCTGAAATTAGTTTCCAACATTTACTTTAAGGTTTACACATAATGCAACTTTTTTCCTTATAGCTTTGGCAAGTCAAGACTGTTTGTTAGCTAAATATATCCTGAACAACTGGACAGATTTGAATGAAACTGACAGTAAGTAGGTGTGCATCTAGAAGTTATTCCATTTAGATTCATTCCAATTCAAGATGACCGCCACAGCTAAATTATCTTAGCCAATACAGAAATGGTCATGACATTGTCCTGCTTTTGAACTAGAGTGGCAGTAACAGAAATTCATCCTCAGCTTGTACTCCGAGCGCTAACAAATCTCATGAAAAGTTTTAGTATAGCATTAAGTTATGTGAAACATTATTTACAAAGTTTGACCGAAGTAGCTGTAACTCGCTTTTATACGCCAATCAAAAGACGCATTACGGTATCTCCATCCGTACTTGTGTAAACTTTCTTTTCCGACCTTAACAAACCCATGCACAAATGCATCATGACTAAATGGAGTGTTCCATACACTTTTCATCATACCATCTCCAAGGTTAAGGTCACAAATCAAGGTCAAAGTTACAACAAGGTCTTTGCATGTCCACGCTAGAACTTCTGATCATCTTAAGATAGTTTCACTTAAGTTGATACACATTTGTTCAACACTAGGCAGTGTTGCTTAATCTTTTAACCGCCCCAGCGCTAAAGTCAAGGTCACAAATCGAGGTAAAAGCTTATACAAAGTTGTTGCTTGTCTGGGCCATTGTGGTAGATTGCTGTATAAAACTTTGTTGACAGATGCATAATGTGCCATGTATGGTACTTTTGTTCATAATACATAACTGCAAACTTGTCACTTTTTGGCAAAATTCGCAATTTCAAACAAAATGTCATTTATGTGAATCATCTAGATCCAAAGAGTTTTTTTGCGGGGGGAGGTGGGGGAGCGGTGTCAGAAATTTAGAAGATGGCATAATTTCCCATTGATTGGACTTTAGGCTTTTGTCTACAATAGAACATCTTTGGTGGAACGCAAGTCATTTGGCCGATCGCAATCAAGATAGGCGATCGGAAAATCTTTCCCATGGACAAAGGAATCTGGTCTACGTTATAACTAGTCACTTCTAAATTTGGACACTGTTAGTTTTGAGGTAAGACTCATAATCTGCCAACAATAAAATATGCTGTGTTTAACACAGACCCCGCCCCACCCTACAAACACATGGTTTGTCACCTTTTTCATCCCTTTCATGATATGCAATCCTCTAAGAGAAGTCTTGGCCATGCTTTTGGCGCCAAAATGCACAATTTATTCTCAGACCTTTTAGATCTGGTTTGTTGTTGAAGGCTCAGCATGGTTTGCAGTTTGTGAAGGCAGAGGTGCAAAAGTTGGCAGAAGTTGGACTTTTGGCTTTCCCAGAGTGAAAACCTGAATAGGAACAAACGACGAGTACTGTCAAACTGACTTTCTGTGAGAGGAAACGTTATTTTTAATACAGACATGGTAAATGCTCTGCAGTAAGGCTTACTTGTTTCACCTTACACTAAAATGATATTTTCCAAAAGTATAGCAGTTTCTTACTGTAATGTATTTGTTCCACACTAAAATCTGTATTTTTGTCTCTCAGGTTTCAGCAAAATATTTCACATAGGGATGCAAAATGTTGGATTTTTGGCTAATAACAGATATGCTGATATGTTAAAACTTATTTGACTGTTAACCGATGCAAATATTGGGATTTTTCTCTTAGACTTACTTAGAGAGACTACATAGCTTTGTCTGCTGTGGAACTAAAATGCATTACTGTATTCTGCATGGTCTTTTTAAATTTGGCCTGCTACCAAATGTGGATGCCAAAAAGGGGGCTGAAAATGATGTAACACTATTTACGTAAATAAAAAAGTATTTTATATCGTTGAGTTATTTTGATGGACTGGCCTGTCTGATACTTAACTTTATCGTTAACATCGGCTGATGCCAATAAAATGCAGATAATATCGTGCATCCCTAGTTTCACAGTGACAACTTTGCAGGAAAGTTACAAGAGGTCACAATGTTCTGGTGTGGGATTTAAATATTTGAGAAATGGCACAAGTTAAAACATCAGTTTCATTTATGTATGTAACCAAAAGTGAATGGTGTTTAGGCTGTACTGTCTGAAAACTCACTGCTTTGATGCCAACAACTGATTTGGTCAAGATTAATGCTAAAAAAGAAAGAAGAAAACGAGGGTTTAATGCTCCAGATATCGTCATAGCTAACATTAAATTTCACGTTTTCTGATATTGTTGTGCACTGATCATCACCCATTTCACCCCTCGTTTTGATTCTGCTTTAGCAGTAGGAAGAATCAAGGACATCCTTGCAGTCAATTAAATTTACAGTCTTCACACCCATTTCTTCACATGACTCTGGGAAGATGTCAGCATTAATACGTCAGCTGAAGGATAGAACCCCCTCCATCTCCACCACCACCACATTAATAGGACGGCTTACAGTTTGGCCAGTAATAAGGCTCCTCTTAATTGGACAAGACAGTGTCTCCTAACAGGAGACGTCAGTGCACAGCACAAATTCAATTACAGCGGGCCACTTGACTTTATAATTGATATTAAGGGATGTTAAAAATGGCAGGAAACTGTCAGCAAGAAATTCTGAGGGGTGAAGGAGGCTAAGGAGCACAGCAGAGGTGACTCTTGTTACAACGTCCATCGTGTCCCTCTAAAATGGCACAATACCTGCAAGGCAACTGTATTAATGTAGAAGTTCCTGCAAATCAAATGTGTACCACCGTCTAGAAAAAGGACTGGGGACATTGAGGTTTAGAATACGGGATCAATTTTTACTAAAACATTTAGCTTTGAGCTGAGATTGAAAGCTGGAATTTGAAATTAAATCACTGAATGTATCTGTCACAACAGGCACACGTGCAAAAGCAGACGTGTGCGCGCACACCGCCACTTTATCTTCCCTCAGTCAATACCACGTACCTGTCAGAAACGCTGAATGATTGCCTCCACAGCGGCGCACGTTCACCGCGGGTGAGATTGATCGCGCTCGTGGTATTAGAAATAAAATGGCTTGCCACGTGGAGTTGTTTCCCTCCTGCTGGCCACTCAACAAGTGAGACAGATATAGGGCGCTGACGGTCGGGGTTACTGTTGGTGTTTCAAATGGGAGACGTATACCACAGGCCACCGCATGAGATTGATGGCGATCAATCATCTGATTGATGAGCAGAAGAGTCTCTGTTTCCCGACCCATAATAATGTTGCAACACCACAACTATTGGGGGGAAAGGGTTTTAGAGGTTACAGTGTGTAGCTGAAAGTAGCTGAAGCAATAGTTCACGTTTTGAAGTGGGGTGTGTAAATGGCTTTTTCCAGTGACCTCACTTAGGAGAAATGGGCTTCAACAGATAGAGCTGACAAACTGATGGGTAGTCCAAACAAGAACAAACCAGTTGCCGCCATCTTAAAACGCAACGAGCTTTGTGGCGCCATTTTCAAAGGTCTGTTTTTAAGAATCACTGCCTATAACGTGGGCACGGTTTCTAAAACTGTACTCTTGGACATGCACATGATTTTGTTTCCCACAGCAACCCACATTGTACCCACCTTGAGCTGCTTTGTACCCACCTTAGCATTCCCCAGTTCTATGGTTTAATCTACTGAAGTACACTCTGGAAATGAAGATAGGCAGATTAGGAGCATTTTCGTTATATGCCCGTTAAAAGACGGGCATATTATTGTATAGTTTCCATACTTACATACATTATACAGGCAGTCCTCGAGTTACCCCCCCCCCCGACTTAACCGCATTTTGGACTTACGGCGCCGCCCCCAGTGACGTCATCACACCTCACGTTGACTTTTTTATGCAGCATTTTGTGTTTTTTTTTATTTTATCTGAGGGTATTGTGTTAGCTAACTGCTTGAAAATACAGCAACACGGCGTTCTAAGTACGCTGTTATTGTGTTACATTGAAAAAAAACGTGTTTAAAACGTCGCTTACCGTTCTTTTTCCGACTTACGGCGAAAATCCGGAGTTACGGCCGCCACGTGGGTAGCGCTTCAACGGAACTCGTTCATAACTCGGGGACTACCTGTATCCGTAAACTTTATCTGGACCATAACTTCTGATTGGCATCAGACAATTTAATGGAACTTGGTACACATAGGCATCATTACTAAGCTGAAGGTGTGTACATTTTTCATCACTCCAGCGCCAAGGTCACAAATCAAGGTCAACATTTAAACTAAGTATTTGCTTGTCTGGACCATAACTTCTGATCCGCCCAAGATAATTTAACAAAGTTTAACACACATTTTTGTATCACAACTACACGGCATGTCACTTTTTATTAAATTTTTTTTTACATCACCTCAGATTCAAGACAAGGTCACAAATCAAGGTCTGTTATACAAGGTGTCCGCGCCATTGCTATAGATTGCTGTGAGTTTCTTTCAGCTGCTTCCTTCTGCAGGAGTTGCCACAGTAAGCGGACTTACATGAACGATTTGGCATTTATTTTTATGCCCGATGCACCTTCCTGACACATCGTGGGCTAGAACCTGCAACCTCAGGATTACAAGACCACGGCACTGAACAGTGGTACCGCAGCCCCATTGCTATAGATTGTTTTACTCCTACATAATAGTTAGTTAACGGAAGTTTAAAGTTCCTTTTGTGCTCCTCTAATTTAAAATAATTGTCACTGGCATGGTTTTTAGACTTGGACTTTCAGGGCTGGGGTTTTGGACGTGTTCTGTTCTAGTAGAGTTCCCATCCAGGCGTCAAACAACAGCTCTAGTCCCTAGAATTACAGAAACCAAGTTAAGGAGGGTTTGAGACCATTGCAACAACTCTAACAGCGGAAACCAAGGACCTCTGCAAACGTTTGATACGTTTTTAATACTCCCAGCTGTCACATCCCACAGAGATACTGGTTCTAGAACGAACCATTAGGACATCTGTCTTGGCCCCAATTGGACTATCTTTTCAGTCCGCTTGTAATTAAGCTCCTTTCTTCAACTTGAGGTCATTGGCAGAGCTAACTACAACGGGTAAGGTATTGAATATTCATATTTTTATATATTTGCATCCTTTCCACAACCCCACTTCAGAAGATTTGAACTTTTCCTTGAAGTTTTAGGCGCACGGTTGATGCTTATACGTGCAAATCAGAGATATTATTTTTGCCTTGAAGCAATTTACTGCATTTAATTTAATACATTTTGATTTTTGGTAGACTTGTTGGGTTGATGAAGCCTCTGTTGTGATTGGATTAAAAGTAAATAAATTTCTTGAGAGAGGGCAACTGGGTGGAAGTGTAGGTGGAGCTAATTGGATTATACACCTGTCAATCAAGTAAAACATTACCTAAAGCACATCTCGGTTTAACGTGTTTTAATCATACCATGCATGTAGACTACATTCTATACTAATGGTTGTAACTTACCCCAATTATCATTTAAACACCTACATAATAGTTTTCACCTCTTACATGTTTCTTTTTTATAGTCATGAACGAGCCAAGCGTTTCTCTCTCGAAAGGTAATATGTTCATTTCAGGCGTCCTTAGCAAATTATGCATCGCACTTTACCGGCAGAGGCGTTTTGTACCAATTTAAAAGATTACATGTGTGGATGATAATGAGCTTTAGCCTAAAAGAGGATTTAAACATAAAAAAAAATCTGGTCACTGCTTAGTTTAGACAAATCCAGCTCTTAGGTTTTCGGGTTAAAATTGCTCCCTAATTGTGCAACATAAGAGAACTAAAAAGAGAATACATGAACATTTGTCATCATGTTAGGGCAATTTGGACATGAGCAACAGTGGGCTCGTAAATTATGTGAACGTCGGCTCCCTGTTAAAAACCCACAGGGAGATATAAAGCTGTAGTCCTGAGGAGTGCGGTAGGACCGTGCCCCTAAAATATCTCACATTTAACCGGAGGCTTCGCCACATGAATTATCCATGTGGGTACACCGCTGCATTCTGCATCAGCTCATCTGCTGTGTCTCCTGCCTCCAACACGGCCGAAATGACGATTCTCCCAAGATTCGACGTCTCGCCAGAGCTGCCGCTCGTCTCCATGTTCACCAATCAACTCCACTCGACCTCCTGCACAAATACCGGGAACTGTTATCGCTTCCTTTGATTAGTGACTTCCTCCAATCCGGTATAATTATTCACAATTAGACCGAAAGGCTGTTTTATCAAAAGTCTCCTTCTTGTAGGATTGCTTTTCCGCAGAAGCGTCTGTAATTTTGCTTTTGACGTAGCCCTAAAATAGTACCTCTTGGGTTTTAAAGCGGTGTCAAAACCCCCGTGTTTCTTCTTTAAATTACACGCTTGGAGTATCTGTTTGAGTAGTGGGAGATTGGGCTAAATGATAGCTCACAGCCCAAGATGATAGACGGCCTTGCGAGAGCAGCGCCCTGTGCAAGGGAACTTTAAGGTTCTGTTGTACCTTTTCCTTAGACATAAATTCCACTGTTGTAAATGAGTCAGTTGTTTTTTTTTTTTTGATTGATTGCAACCATTTCTCCTCCACTGGGTTGCTACAAGTTAGATACATTTGATTATCTTATGAAAAACGATTGATTTTAAGGAACTCTTTCTTGGGTATTATCTACTTCTGTATTTAGGTTCATATGTTGCTTCCTTTCAAAACAACAAACAAAAAAACATAATTAACTAATCTAAACTTTGTGTCGTAAACCAGCATAAACTGTAGTAATATACAGTATTTTTTACATTTATTTTTGTTTGAATGTACTGAGTTGAAATTTGAGGTTTCTCTTCATAATATTGTCATTGAACTGTGGCTTCTTATAGATGGTGTACATTGAAACAGGAAACCAGTTCATAAATTACTGTTCAGGACTTAGTTGTCACAAGGTCCAGGCTGGTCCACTTTGGCGATCAGCTTTTTAGTCGTCTTGAGGTCCAGGCTGGTCCACAGAGGTGTTCAGGTCTTTAGTTGTCACAAGGTCCAAGCTGGTCTACAGAGGTGATCAGGTCTTTAATTGTCCCAAGGTCCAGGCTGGTCCACTTTGGTGATCAGGTCTTTAGTTGTCCCATGGTCCAGGCTGGTCAACAGAGGTGATCAGGTCTTTAGTTGTCCCATGGTCCAGGCTGGTCAACTTTGGAGATCAGGTTTTTAGTTGTCCCAAGGTCCAGGCTGGTCCACTTTGGTGATCAGGTCTTTAGTTGTCCTGAGGTCCAAGCTGGTCTACAGAGATGATCAGGTCTTTAATTGTCCCAAGGTCCAGGCTGGTCCACTTTGGTGATCAGGTCTTTAGTTGTCCCAAGGTCCAGGCTGGTCCACTTTGGTGATCAGGTCTTTAGTTGTCCCAAGGTCCAGGCTGGTCCACAGAGGTGTTCAGGTCTTTAGTTGTCCCAATGTCCAGGCTGGTCCACTTTGGTGATCAGGTCTTTAGTTGTCCCAATGTCCAGGTTGGTCCACTTTGGTGATCAGGTCTTTCTGTATACAATGTCTTGTACTTTCTACTATTTATTGTTTGCAGTATTTTGTCCAACCACAGTTGTTTTTAAATGCACCCTCTGTTTAATTTGATGTATTTGAGAAGACAATAGTTTCTGATCAATCTGTGAACACCAGAATGTGTTGCTTATACAAAGACCCATACTTTTTGGGGCGGCTGTGGCTGACTTGTTAGAGCAGTCATCATGCCGAAGTGTCCCTGGGCAAGACACTGAATCCCTCGTTGCCTCCGATGTGTGTCCCATCAGTGTATGAATGTGATAAAGCTCTGATTATTATTTGTATAGATCTAGTAGATGCTGTATGAATGGGTATGAAGGCATATATGGTAGTGTAAACCACTTTGAGTGTCTTGATTAGAGAGAAAGGTGCTATACAATTACAGTCCATTTACCATTTTACTGTGTTCAATTCAGTTTGACAGCCCCCCACCCCCCCGTTCTTTAATGTGTTGACTTATTCAGTATAAGCTTTAGGTTTCTCTCCCAGTGCTGGAATGAATGAGTGGGTCTTTAAACAAAGGAATAAGATGAAAGAAGCAAATCAACTAAAAGCACGTTTATGTGGAGACGCTGTACGCTGTGCAGGACTTTGAAATTCAGACCACTACTCAACACTGAGTGTGTTTTACTCAAACAGAATTAGTGAAGGATAGTCCCTTTGAAATTCTTTAAATTATCAGGTATTGCAGCAATGCATGTAAAATTCTTCACTTTATGTGAGATAGCGACAGTGTTTGTCAAAGTCAAATTTATTTATAAAGCGCTTTTAAAACAGCAGCTGTTACCAAAGTGCTTAACAATAAGATCAGACAGTAATGATTGAAAGAAAAATAACGAGATGTAATTAAAAAATAATGAAATACTAAATCAAATCGCACTGTTAAACGTTATTAAAACAGGCGTTTTTAAGAGAGATTTAAAACAGGAAGTGAATACGCTTCTCGAATGTTGGGGGGCGGATTGTTCCAAAGTTTAGGACCCATGATTGAAAAAGTCAGATCTCCTCTGAGCTTCAACCAAAAGCAGCTGGCCAGGTGATCTCATGGCCCGAAAAGGAACATATGGTTGAAGCAGGTCAGAGAGTGTGCTGGTGCAGGGCCATTTAGTCACTTAAAGGTCAACGGGAGAATTTTAAAATCAGTTCTAACAAGTACAGGGAGCCAGTGAAGGGAGGACAGAACTGGTGCAATGTAATAAAATCTACAAGTTCCTGTTAAGAGCGAGCTGCAGCGTTTTGGACGAGCTGGAGACGTGAAAGAGACCTGACTCACCCCAGTACGTTACAATAGTCCAGCCGGGTTCTACTGAAGGCATGGACAGTTTCTTCAAGGTCAGATCTGGTCAACACAGACTTAATCTTCGCTATCTGCCTGAACTGGAAGAAGCTTTTTGTGGAAGAGATTTAATCTGTTTATTAAACTTAAAGTCAAAGTGTAAAAGCATCCAGGGATTTGGAACAAACTGCTTAAGATATGGCTCAAGAGAGTGGAGGTTTACAGGAACAGAGAGAGCTGTATAGGGCTAAACACAATGACTTCAGTTTTCTGATTGTTGAAACTTAAAATAAATAAAATAAAGCCATCTATGTCTTAATGTCATCGACATTTTAACAGAGGATGAGTGGAGCAAGAACTATTGTACAGTGGCTTTGAGGCATAAATGAACATTTGATAAAATGGAATTACATTAGAAAAACAGAATAACATAAAGCCAAACCAGAAGTGTTTATTTTCCTTAACTACACAAATCAGAACAATGTACAGTAGAGTCATTACTACTGTTCGGTGCCTTTTGAGTCCCCATGCCATAAAGTGGTATATTTTGTTTAAAGGTGGGCTAATAATTATTTCATTAAACGTCTTATTTTTGACTCACCTCTACCATAAAACACAACCATATGTACGCAAGATGAATTTATTTAAAATAATTAAATCTAATTTCAAATGCAACTTGGGTTTACTGCCATGTCCACTTTCATGCTTACATAAATTAAGTTACTATTTCTAAGTAATAAAAAAAATGTAATTTTAAATTTTTTAATAGTACTATTATAATAGTTGTCATCCAATGACTTTTTATGATATCAAAATATATTTTATGCTTAAATTATTAAAAATAAATAGTGTCTGAGCTTGAGTGTTTTTTTTTTCTTCCCAAATGTAATTGTTTTTTCATCACTTCCGCTTTGTCCACTTCTGCTTTGGCTTAATGTAATTCTGTTTTTTTCAATGTAATTTATTTTTCCTTCCAAATGTTTTTATTTATTATTATTATTATTTAATTTATGTTCATTTACACCTCAGGGCCACCGTACTATTGGGTTTGAAAGGCGGATACATCTGACAGTCATCAGCATGAAATGAAATATCACGTTTCCTCAGGATAGAACCCCTAACAAAAGAGGTTTGTAGCAAAAGTTGGAGTGGGAGGGAAGTTTGTGGCCTTTTCCTGCCTTCAGCTGTAGTTGAAATTTGGGGAATAGAAAAAAATAATAATAATTAGACTGCCGCTGCACAACAAGGCTCTGCTTGCATGAGGTAAAGTTTTGTGTTTTGCAGGAAATTACGCACCAACGTAGCATTTGATGAGGCTGTCAGGCTCTCGACTCAGCGTGTGGCTTTTTCAATGCTTCTTCTTCTTTTTGTTATTACTGCAAAGTTTGAACACATCGTCTTTAACGCTGTTGATTCCCTGTTCAGTCTCCCTCATCACCAAGTGACTGCTAAGAAAAAAAGACTCTCTTGTTCTCTGTGCATTTTCTTCAGCTTTCTTTTCTCCCCCGTCGTTCTTTTTTTTTTAAACCCAGCTAAGATGGGTCAAAGCACAATCAACCCATTTCTCTTGACGAGAAGGAAAACAGCGAATCTTCACAGGTCTCAAAGGAATCTCGCCAACTTTGGAGCTTTTCAGCTCTCCCCTTGCTTTTCTTAGGACGGGAGAAAGGATGTACTCCCGCTCGCCAAGGAGCATGCTTTTGTTGGTGTGCAGGAGAGTGACACACTGCAGGCGTTTTGGAAAGCGATCAGGTTGAGCCCATTCTTCAGGCTTTGGCTGCTTTTCTCACCGCTGTTCTTCACTAAAGATACAAGCAGGTCCCATTCAAATCCTCCTTTTGAGCATTTTTATTATAATTAGCAGGGAATTACCCAGATTTTTGCCCACGGAAAGTTGGTCATTTTATTCAAGGCAGAGCACCTATTGTTTGTGCTGCTTTAATTAAGACGATCCAACTTTTCTTTTATAGCTCCGCTCCGAATTTTATCGTTTTAATGTGGTTTGACGCCCTTTTACAACTAAATAAATTGCGTTTCCTGTGAAAATGTAGTGCGAATGTTCATTGGCGAATGATTTGCTGAATGCTGCTAAACAAGCTAAAACACATGAAGTACACCAATAACTGAAAAGTAGCATTAAGCTGATAAGAACAGAAATATGCTAAAAGTTGCATAAACATGCTAAAATTAGCATAAAATAAAGTTTAAAGCAATGGAATAAGCAATAATGAGCTGAAAAAAACTAAATAAATAAACATCTGCTGTTAAAAGGAAGAAGCTTAATAGAGCACAAACCAGCTAAAATTATCAAAACGTTTCACTGAATATAGCTGAAAAATGCACTAAAACTGAAATAAGCTGAAAAGAGCATATTAAAGCTGAAAATAACTGCAAAATAGCCAAAAAGGTGAAATTATCAAAAAATAAACCTGAACTGTAGATGAGAAGGCAGAATAAAGAATAAATTAGCTTAAATTAGCAGATAAAAGCCAAAAAGAACACTGCAGTTAGAAGCTTACTGGAGCACAAACATCTTAAATTAGCAAACTTTTTCAACTGAATGTAGCTGAAAAAAATGTGCTAAAACTGAAATAAACAACCCACAAAAAAAAAAAGCTAGAAAGAGCATATGAGCTGAAATTATCTGCAAAGAAGCCAAAAAGCTGAAATTAGTGACAATAAAGCTGAAATGTTGAAAGAACAAATCAGCTAAATAAGTTGAATTTAGCAGAAAAAAGCAAAAATTTAACATTTTTTTTAAAAAGAACATAAAACTTGTATTTAGAAGAATCTTAACGGTACTAACAGCTAAAATTACCAAAAGTTTTAACTGAATGTAGCTGAAAAATGCACTACAACTGAAGTAGGCAGGAAAAAAACAAACTAGAAAGAGCATATAAAAGCTGAAATTACCTGCAAAGTAGCCAAAAAGCTGAAATTAGTAAAAATAATAAAGCTGAAATGTTTAATAAAGAACAAATTGGCTAAATAAGCTGGAATAAGCAGAAATAACATAAAACATCTGCAGTTAGTAGAAGTTTAACAACACAAACAGCTAACATTAGCAAAAGTTTTAACTGAATGTAGCTGAAAAATGCACTAAAAATAAAGAAAAACTAAATCAGCTAAATAAGCCGAAACTAGCAGAAAAAAGCTAAAAGGAGCTTAAAAAATCTGAAAGAAGAATAAAAACCTAAAATTAGCTGAAAATTGCTGTAACTGAGAAGAAAGCAGAGAAAGCTAAAATCATTTTTAAAAAGCTGACATTAGCAGGAAAAAGCTGAAAGGAACTTAAAAAGCTGAAATAAAGCTCAAAAAAGTTTTAAATCAGAACAACAAAGCTGAAAGGAGTTAAAGGAAGTTGAAAATGCAAAACACCAATGCAGTTCATAAACACACCCACAACAAAGTTCTGACCAATCACACAACATTTGATGGATACGCCCAGAGAAATACAGGTAGTCCCCGGTTTCCGACCGAGTTCCGTTCCAACGACCCGGTCGGATACCGATACGGTCGTAAACTGG
>JARVGV010000713.1:6135474-6147126 GCA_031762435.1 Hypsolebias longignatus
ATGTAAAACAACTTCGAACGGCCGTATTAATGGTTCTAAATGCATGTCCAAGCAGTTAGTTAACAAAAAAAAAACCAAAAAACGAAAAAATATAAAACGCTGCATAAAAAAGGCAATGAACGACACGATGACGTCACTGGGGTGCGGTCGTAAATGCGGAAATACGTAAACAAAGACGGTCGAAAACCGGGGACTACCTGTAGTCCCGACCGGATCTTTTGTAGATTTTTTGAGATTTAAAACAAAATGTGTATTTTATTTTATTTTTTGTCACTGATCTACGTCAGCGAGAGCAGATTTCATCATTTCTCGTTGAGCATAAATCCAACTTAAAATTTTATCAGTTGCAAACCATTATTAAAACTTTCAGTTTTCATAAAAACCTAATGACTCATAAGATATTTTGCTAATAGAGTTAACTCAGTAGTTATTAGCAACATTTTAATAGTTTCCAGTGTTTAGTGCTACGTCTGTAGCTTTTTAGCTAGGCCTGTCACGATAACAAATTTTGCTGGGCAATTGTCTCAGAAATTATTGCAACAAACGATGACATTGTTTGAAATTCAACAATTAGTAATTGAAAAATTTTAGAAGAAATTTTGATTTGTTTTGCGTGAGGATGGATAGTTGCAGTGTGTATCTTTAAGAAAAACGGGAGTGAGGACCCTTTCCATGACATGGGCTGCCATGGTTACATGGTTGCTCGGTTCTGTTGACAGGGCGGGGCTCCCTCTTTGGATAATGGTACTGGAAAAACTGGATTTTGTGCGTTCATTGAAGACTCTTAAAGCTCCAGTGTGCTCCCGCGTATACTTTGCGCAGAAACTGTGCGCACTGTCCGCAGAGGGTTGAGACTTCATGCTGGAGCGTCCATCCTGAGTGGCTGCAGAGCAGCTCCGCAGACATCAGTGTCATCATTTGTAATTTAAAAAGTTCTCAGCTGTGGAGCAAACAGCCATGAAACACTTTCACAGCCCCAGTGGCCTTCTGAAAAGATTAGATTCTATTAGCGTGTGAAACATAAATAAAAAACGGAACGTGGCGGATGTTAGTCCTTGGGTTGTGCACGGTTTGTTCTCTGAGCAGAAAAATACTGATTGTGAAAATGGGCTAAACAATACATTTAAACTGAACGCAGCTTGCAAATCATTCATGCCATGGAATTTGTATCTTCTGCTACGACGGATGTTAATTTTTGGATTTAGATCCTACTAGTAGCCAAGCAACGCCACGTACCATAACCTCCCATTCACAAGTATTTCTGCACACAGCGTTTAAAAAAAAATAAATAAATCCTCCTCTCTCCACAATCGTTCCTTTTCAATTTCCTCCCTGTATCATCTTACTTCAAAACCACTTAAAATAAATTGCTGCATTAAAAAAAAGCAAAGCTCCGGCAACCAATTAAGTTGGATTCTTGAAGTGCTGGCCTCTGAGCGTGGGTAATGAGGCCCGTAGCTTAACTATGAGCTCTGTTTGCTGCCACTGTAGCTTTCACTCACACACACACACTAATAAGTAGAGAAGAAGAAGCTTTTTAAATATTACAAACAAATGACAGGATGGAAGAAAACTGGTTAACGTAGACACTAACCACACCTTCAACTGCGCCTACTCTTAGAGTTTACTTTGATCTTACAGCCTGTCTGAGTTGGGCGTAGTGAAGAAACGTCCATCATCCATCCAGCCTTCTTTTGTTTGTTCATTCCTTCCTTCCTTCCTTGGTTCCCTTCTTCCTTCATTCCTTTTTGTTCCTACCTTCCTTCCTTCCTTTGTTCTTTCCTTCGTTCATTCAGTCCTTCGGTCATTCCTTCCTTTGTTCCTACCTTCCTTCATTCCTTAGTTCATTCCTTCCTTTTATTCATTCCTTCCTTCGTTTCTTTGTTCATTCCGTTGTTCCTTCCTTTGTTCCTACCTTCCTTCCTTCCTTAGTTTGTTCATTCATTAATTCCTTCCTTTGTTACTTCCTTCCCTTGTTCCTACCTTCCTTAGTTCATTCCTTCTTAGTTCGTTCATTCATTCTTTCTTCCTTCGTTTGTTCATTCGTTCCTTCATTCATTCCTTTGTTCATACCCTCCTTCCTTCGTTCCTTCCTTCGTTCCTGTTGCCAAGTCAAGTAGCAGCTTGAGCAGGGAGGTCCAGACATCTCTGTCCATAGCCACCTCTTCCAGCTCCTCTGGGAGGACTCCAAGGTGTTCCCAGGCCAACAGCGTTTTCCCTGGGGTCTCCTACCAGTTGGACATGCCTAAAGCACCTCCCTAGGGAGGCGCCCAGGGAGCATCCTTACCAGATGTCCAAACCACCTCAACTGGCTCCTCTATATGTGGAGGAGCAGCGGTTCTATTCCGAGTCTCTCCTGGATAACTGAGCTTCTCACTCTATCTCTAACGGAGAGTCCAGCTACCCTGCAGAGGAAACTCATTTCAGCCGCCTGTATCTGTGATCTCATTCTTTAGGTCACTACCCAGAGTTCATGACCATAGGTGAGGGTAGGAACATAGACTGACTGGTATAAGAACAGCTGCGCTAATCCAATCCGTCTGTCAATCTCATGCTCCATTCTTCCCTCATTCGTGAACCCCCCAAGATACTTGAGCTCCTCCACTTGAGGGAGAACCTCACACTTGACCCAAAGAGATCAGTCCACCCTTTCCCAACCAATCACCATGGCCTCCGATTTGGAGGTGCTGATTCTCATCCCAGCCTCTTCACACACGGCTGCGAACCGCTCCGGTGAGAGCTGAATATCACGACACGATGACGCCAACAGGATCACATCATCTGCAAAGAGCAGAGATGGAATCCTGAGGCTACCAATATAATTAAACTTTAACATATTTCTATTTATTTTTTGTTTAGTATCTACTCTGTGTCCAACTCTGGTTTAGTATCAAAATAAAAGCATCCAAATCCAACACTGTTTTTTTCCATTTGCCCCCCATTGAAATTCAAATATGGCCTGATTGTAACGTTTTAATGTGCATGCCACCCTCAGCGATTTTTAAAAGTGTTTGATAGAAAAGTGAAAATGGGGCCCGTTTTCACCGTTCTCAGTGTTCTCTGGGGTTTTCTGTTTTTATTTTTTGTTCACAAGTGCCTGGTCTTAAAGAAACACAAGGACCGTGCAGGATTATGGTTCTGCATGCGTCTTTCATTGCCTTTAATATGCAAATAAAAGATTAGCTCTGAAAGGAAACTATTTTGGCACAGGGATACTTTGTGCCAAGAGGTGAAGCTAACCATTCAGCACCACCTTCCCCTTCTCATTCTCAAGATTAAACTAAAGTTCCTTTGAAAACAAAATACGCACAGAGAATATACTGTTATTTTAATGGCAATTCATGGCAAAACCAATTTCTGACTTTGGTATTACAGTCGAAAAAAATAAAAATCATAGCAAATGTTCCTTGGGAAGCAATTCCAGAATTTCTTTGAATGTGTAGTGCAGAGGTGGGCGGAGGAGGGATTAGGGAGTGTTTTATATAATAGAACTCAAAGATCCCAGCACCACAATGTCATCATCTATGACTGAGTGTATATCAGAGCTGGTGTTGCATGTGGAAGAACTCGTTAATGTCTGTGTTTAACCCTTTAAAGCACCATTTACACGCCACATTCTTAATGAAACCGGAGCTTTTCTGCTGTGTTTTGGACGTTCGTGTACATAACAAGACCTCTTTCACTCTGAATCTGAAGGTTTCTGAATGTAGGTTTTGGGGGAACCCCTGCAGAGGTGTGAAACTGCACAGGTGGCTACAGTCAAATGATTTTTGGCACCGGCAGTTACGATAAATGGGAGAGAGCAGTTTTTGTGCTCTTTTAAGCATGTAGGAGCAAACAAACAACATCCTAGGTTCGTAGTAACATTAGCATATTCATCAGTTTTGATGTAACTGTGGTCATGTTGACATTAAATGTGTGATGCTTGCAGCTTATCCCTACTTCAAGATTGCACTCAACACATAGGACAGTTTGGGTCAAATTACAATACAGGTTGTCCTCGACCTACGGCGGTCTCTACTTACGGTGTTCCGCACTTACGACGACGCCCCCAGTGACGTCATCGCACCGTACGTTGCCTTTTATATGCAGCATTTGTTTTTTTTTTAATTTTTTTTATTATTTTTTTTTTAGGGTATTATGTTAGCTAACTGCTTGGAAACACATTAAAACACATTAAAACGGCCGTTCGAAGTTGTTTTGCATTGAAAAAATGTGTTTAAAAAGACGTGACCGATCGCCGTTTAGTTTCGGTTTCGATATACGGCCATAAATGTGGACATACGGCGCCATGTGCGTTCGGTTCCGACCTACGGCAAAATCGACCTACAAACGTTCCTTAGGTCCGGAACCCGTTCGTAGGTCGAGGACTACCTGTAGTTTTAGTGACTGTACAGTAGGTACCTAGCATGGAAACTACAGTCAATCCATGTAAATGGGTTTTTTCCCCTCTTGTTTATTTACCCCGATAAACATAAAAAACCTGCTGTTGTTTCCAGAGGTTGTCCTTGTATAAACAAGGTTTAAATGATCACCTCAGGCAAACTGAAACTCATTGAAGTAGCTCAAAGCTCAACAGAGGATCAAGTTACCACTAAGCTTATACAGTTGCATGAAACATCAGCTAAAATATAAAAGTGGATACAACGTCAAGTGTTTATTCTGAAACCCAACAGCCTGAGTATAAATGAAAAGTCCATGTTTTATTAAAACAGCGTTCAAGGTACATGCACCACTGAATGAGATATTGACTTTGTTTGTGCACGTACACACACACACACACACGTTGAGACGGTAAATTGCATATTATCCAATCACACATCCATACAGTGTGTGTAGAATTGATCTGAGCGCATTCCTTCAGAGGTTAACAACCCAGTGGGCATTCATCAAGTCTCTGACTTGCTCAGAGAAAGGTTCAGGACTGTTCAGGTTGGGGGCAGGATAAAATAGAGGATTCTGCAGAATAGAAAATCACCAAATAATTGGATTGAATGTAGGGTTGCATCATAACAATAAGGCACATAAAACGTCTTCCTGCTGGGCTGTTTGTACCTCCGATCAGCCTATCGGGTTGAGGTTTCTAAGTTACTGATTTTTATTTTCTTGTTTTTGGATTGAAGTGAGAGATGATTGTTTTAAGTGGAATCTAAGGACATTTCTGAACAATGTAAATATAACTTGTAGATGGCTTGCTGAACAGCCTCAGTTTCCAGAAAAAGTTTAATTCTGACCAGATTGACTGGTTTTGGCTAGCCTGAATGGGACCAATACCAGACAGATGGATAGATACATAGATAGATACATAGATAGATACACAATACATAGATTGATGGATGGATATATAGATACATACATGTACATAGATGGATAGATGGATATATAGATACATACATGTATGTACATGGATAGATGTATAGATACATACATAGATAGATGGATAGATACATAAATACATAGAAAGATGGATAGATACATAAATACATAGAAAGATGGATGGATACATTCATAGATAGATGGATAGATACATAAATACATAGATAGATGATAGATACATAAATACATAGAAAGATGGATGGATACATACATAGATAGATGGATAGATACATAAATACATAGATAGATGGATAGATACATACATAGATAGATGGATAGATACATAAATACATAGATAGATGGATACATAAATACATAAATAGATGGATAGATACATAAATACATAGAAAGATGGATGGATACATACATTGATAGATGGATAAATACATAAATACATAGATAGATGGATAGATAAATAAATACATAGATAGATGGATAGATACATAAATACATAGAAAGATGGATAGATACATAAATACATAGATAGATGGATACATAAATACATAAATAGATGGATAGATACATAAATACACAGATAGATGGATGGATACATAAATACATAGATAGATGGATAGATACATAAATACATAGAAAGATGGATGGATACATACATAGATAGATGGATACATAAATACATAAATAGATGGATAGATACATAAATACATAGATAGATGGATAGATACATAAATACATAGATAGATGGATAGATGCATACAGGTACATACATACATTCATTCATTATTTCTTAATTAATCCCAGGGGGATCCAATAGCATTTTCTAATTACACAGAAAAAAATACATATGAAATAAAAGAAGCAGAGTACACAAATTTGAAAAAAGAAAAAAAGACAAATTTGTAGATTCACAAGGGGATTATGCTGGAGGTACATGCAGAGTGAGGATTGAGAGCTCTGACGTGGGTCACGGTGGAACAGTGACTCAGAGCTAGCTGACCTGTAATTATTGTACCTGAATAAAGCATTGGCAAGAGCAAAGCGTCTGGTGCGTGAGTGACGGCGTCAGCGTTGCATTGTACTTTGGTAGGGTTGCGTTGTCATGAAAATAAGCCTCCAGACATTATAATTTCATGATGATTCATGCAGATACTGCAGGGGTGTCTAATTTTGGTCCTATAGTGCCACTATCCTGCATGTTTTACTTGTTTCCCAGCTCCAACACACATGATTCAATGGTTGAATCACCTCTGCAAGGTCTGCGGACACATGTTGAAGAGAAACCTCTAAAAATCTCTAAAACATACAGGATAGTGGCACTCGAAGTCGAGGACTGGACACCCCTGAGATACTGTCTTCAAGACCAGCGTACAAATTAACAAAGCATTTGCATGAGGATTTAACCCTTTTTGTTTTTTAGGTTAGACTTTTGAACTAGCTGTTAACTTGTTAAGATAGTCAGGACAAATCTATATTACTTTACAACCGGTATGTCATTTTATAACCTTTCCACAAAAACCCCAAACCAAAAGATTTGAACAAGTGACAGCTATGTCCTGTTAATGGACTGTCCCCTTTTTCTAATTGGTCAATGTGTGCACAATTTCCCACAGAGATTTTATGTGCATACCCTCTCCTAATGACTTAAGCACAAAAGACCCCCTCGCCTTTCAGTCTCTATCCATCTAGTCAATGAATTCAAACGTGGCCAGTCTGTGTGCTTGGTGAGCTGAGGGGAATGGTCCTGTCTTATATGTTCCTTGACCTCTTTCAATCCTACAGAATGGAGTCGGTGTGTGCCGGAGCAGACTAATTGGGATGACAGCGCAGTGTCTTGCCTCTTGCACACATGCATGACACCCAGCTCTCTGACGGAGTGGCCGTCCTCCGCAGTGCTTCGGCTGTCAAAGGGAATAGCACTTGAGCGAACGTGAGACAGGCCGCCGTGGACGCCTCGACGCTGTTGACTTTACCAGACAGCGTTTGCATATTTATTGTTTGGTTGCGAGACCTTCCGGTGCAAGCAAGAGCAGATGAAATGAGCCTCGGGGTTGATGAATAGATTTGAATGGTCACTTGCAGAATGCGTGCGTTGACGTGTCACAGTGCACGCGTGCGGTTTTAATGAAGCCGAGGGAAGTGTGCAGTGGGCTGGTGGTGCGCGCAGCGTGATTGTGCTGAATATGTTGCGCGGGACCAACGGTTAAAGCAAAGCTGTGTGGGTGGAGAGGCGCTAGGAAAGGAAGGAGAGGCAAGGCTGCCTTTATGAATTCATTTCCTCCCTCTCGCCTGTGTCGGGGGCCTCATCTGAACAAATTATGTGGTAACAAGGTGACGGCAAGTGGTCCTGCTTCAGGTTTTGGCCTTCAGAGCTATCTGGCTGCCCGTCTATGTTAATTAAGGGGTAGAATGATGGTGTTAGGGATGTGCAAACTGTTAAATTCAATGGTTTGAATGAAGACAGAGTTTCCCTGTCTCATAACAAGTTTGTATCTAGCAGCAGGAGTTAAATAGATAATGATTCATGCTGGGAGCCCGAGTCGTATTTATAAAAGGCAGTATGCGATGCACCATAGGCACACAGCGCACCGTGCATATGGAGGCACAGTAGGACTTGCTATGTTAGAATATTTAAAGTTATACTGACTAACAAGTGTCACTGCTTAGTGTCAGAGGTGACCCGTGCTTTAAATGGTCCTGATTTCTTAAGAACAAATGTCTTCAGCCTTCTCCTTTGTGGCATCCTCTTCCTGTGAGTGGAAGCGGCATTGCCGAAGTTCACTCGCGGAGCATTTTTAGTGCAAAGTAAGTGGGCGATCGGGAGATGTCATCAATTCCAATGCATGCCAGTTGCCAGGGAAACAGAAGCAGAGAGGAGGATTTTCTCAAGGATCCTGTTCAACATTTAGAATGTGCAGGCTCAGAAAAAAAAAAAACAGAAAAGATGATCGTCCATCTTGACATTTAAATACTTTTCAGATGATAAGTGTACAGTGTACTTCTGTGCATCAATTTACCGCTGAGGTAAAAGTCACAAAGACTTTTAGGTTGATTCAAAGTACCGGACGGCTCATTTTAGCTCCCGATTTGGCCTTTATCTGCACAAGTGAGCCGTGCTGTGGCCAAGCTTAGCAGCTAAACACAACAGTTGTGTGGCACCTCTTGATTGAGGAACTCCTCTTCAGACATAATCTTTGTCAGACAGGCCCTAAATGGGAAAAGGGCTCTTGCGGTTACAAGTTGGGCTCGGCAGATAGGAGCTGCGCGTAATTCCTGTTAATTACTGTCCTGGAGGAGATAAGACCTGGTTGGAGAGGCTAAGAGAAGTGATAAGGCGGATCAAGGACTTGCCTGAAGGATTTTCCACCCCATGGGCAAAAACACTCAACTGTAAAGAAATGGTCCCGAGTTAAACGCAACTGCTGTGCTTTTTTTTTTTGGTGGCTAATGGGCAAAGATTACATGTATAGGTGATCTGGAAGTTCTGTGGCAACATTCAGAGATGTTTTCAACAGTCTGACTAAATGAAATGAATTTATACTTTGTTCAGATTCAGACAACTTTATTTTTTATTACAAGCTAATGAATAATCAAGTTAAAAAGGAGCTATTTAAAGTTACACGTGCTGCAAAACGTGACATCTATTTGCCTTTGTGAGCATCAGCTTGTAATGTTTGGTAATATTGAACTAAAATGATTCAACTCATTCCCTTTTTATGCAACTGAAGAGTCGAAGAGCTGCTAAAAAGCAAAAGTTTGAATGTAAACAACCGAGAGTTATTATTTACGAGTTCTGTTGTATGGCAAGCTTTTATGTCAATTTTAGATTGATTTGCAACGCCTGCAAGTGATTTTCAATTTAAAAACCCAAGACTGTGAAAACCTTGAGGCTCTTCTCAGTCTTGTATGGTTTTTTTAATGGAGGTAGGTTTTCTTGTATGTAAATGGACTGTAGCGCCTTTCTGTCTTGTCGAGGTACTCAAAGCGCATTAAACCCGTTCACACAGCACTCTACTAGATCTCTACAAAACTAATCGAACAAATCATCCTAAAGAGACTAATCGGAGCTTTATCACATTCGTGCACTGACGTGACACACATCAGAGGCAATGAGGGATTCTGTGTCTTTCCCAGGGATAATTCAGCATGTGACTGCTGGTGGAATCGAACCCCCAACCCCTTGCATTGGAGGGCGACTGCTCTCACCACTCAGCCACAGCCGCCCCATGTCTGTCCCAACAGCTAGCTTTGTTACGTCAGGTTCAGAGAGTCAAGGTTCCCGTTGTTGGCTACCTCACATGGCACCATGCAGCTGACTCGTATAGCCCCTCTTGCAGGTGGTGGGTTCACGGGATAGCAAACCCATGTAACTCATTCGGGTTGAGCAGAGGCCCAGTCACCAGGTGCTTGTCAACAAGCCCCTCCCCAAGGTCTGGCTCCAGGGTGGGGTCCTGGTATCCCACGCCACCATGTTGTTCTCTGTCCATACATGCATGACCTGTTAAATTGGACCAATCTGCCCTGGGAGATGCTACCAGGGGTAAAAGTATAGCACCTGGGATCATTCAGGCACAAAAATTCCACCACGATTCACCAAGGAGAAGGTACCTGTATGTTTTGTAGCTTCACAAGATGCAAAAGTCTTGTTAAAGTTGAAGTGTTCATCTTATTTTATTTATTTATTTATTTATTTTTTGGATGTTGGTTTCTTCAGTCTTTACACCTTACCAATTGCAGAAAAATTGTTTTTTTTTTTCATTTAAGCCACTGTTGAAGCATAAAAAGTACCTGACTCAATAGATCAACCAGTTTCCTGTATAGATTTTATAGTTTGACTGAATTGAAGCAGAGTGGGGAAAAAGCGATGTCCAATACAAACTTCAACAACTTTCAGTACGCTATTACATAAAAAGTTTTTCTTTGAAGTAAAGGATTTTTTTTTTGCATTACTCTATACGAAATCACGTCACTCTTCTTGGTTTGCAAAGTCAACAATCTGATCAAAACAAGCAGATGGGACTATCTCATTCTCCATTTAAGAAGAACCACTGATGCCGCAGCAAATATTCACAGCACGACTTGAGGGATTTTCTTTTAAGAATAAGCCAAAGCAATTCACCAGAAAAACACGAGCCCTATGAGACCCAATTCATTTCTTTGCTACATTCCAAGCCTCCATTAGCATGCACTGGGGATGAATCGTACAAGTTGTCAGTCACCTCTGCTCTACCGTGAAATCGGACCAAATCCCAGTAGCTGTTTATCTCGTCTCGGCTGTGGCAGCGTCATCTCAGCAAACCTCTGACCTGATAACAAATGGGGCGTTTGTTTGAGCGTCGAAAAGAACAAGTAATGGGCGATACAGTTGTATGGGAAAAAATGGGAGGCTGATGAGAGAGGACACTGAGTGTTTTTTTGGTTAAAGGACTAAACACTTCACAGTAAACTGCAGTGACTCCCTGGGGCTTCGGGTACCGGGATCTACAAACTCATATTGGAGAAACAAGGCTAGTTGTCTAAATGCATTACTGTAATAAAACCTGGAAGGGGAAGTAGTGCTCTGTATCTACGCACTGACCTTGTTTGTATTAAGTTCTTGAATTGCTCTCTGGGGTGTGCATGCTGGCAGAAGCACCGGTGGTCTGATTGTAAACTCATCTTTTCCTTTTTGCTGTAAATCTTGAGTTTGTCTACTTTTTATTAAAAGCTCAAGGAGGGGATTGTCTTCCTGACCTGGCAACTCATTATCAAAAGCATATTTTGTATTAGTAATCCAGAAACAGTGTCCCCCTAGGCTTCTGGGCTTGGGAGTGAGAGGCCTTCGGTTGGACGAATAGGTTTTGATTTTAATAAAACTTTTAATAATCAACCTGGATGATTTAGTCACAAAGTGTGCAGCTTTTCTTCAGCGTTCCCCAAAGAATGTTTTAAAAAGCTTCTTCGGCTAGATGAAAACACACTTTGTTTCTTTTGGTTTTCAGTCGGTCGCAACATTTGGAAATATTGCATTTCAGTAAATGATCAAATATAAAAATTGACCTTTTTTTTGCTTTGATTTTGTCAAATCTGTTTGTCTAGTTTACCTGAATGAAGTTTTAATGTTCCAATAGTGACAAGAAAGTACAGGTAGTCCTCAAGTTACGGCCCCCCCGACTTACGGCATTTCGGACTTACGGCCGCCTCCCCAGTGACGTCATCACACTTCCCATTGACTGTTTTATGCAGTATTTTGTGTTTTTTGAGAGTACTGTGTTAGCTAACTGCTTGGAAATACAGTACTGTACATGGTTAAGGTACAGAATGTACGCTGGTGTTGTGTTA
>JARVGV010000713.1:6200254-6210634 GCA_031762435.1 Hypsolebias longignatus
CATGAAGTTTCTAATTTGCTGACACTGTGAATTAATCCATCTTTTAAAACTGTTTTGCATCTCTGCACCCAAACGGCTAACAACTGTCGGCTCTCCCGGCCTTCGTTGTTGCATTTAGAGTGAAAAGATGGGATGCAGTGTTGCTTAATGGAATTTTTATACAGACTTTCTAATTGGAGCCGAAAAGGATGGCCTATTTTGACTCGGGAAAATGAACTGCTTGTTATCAGTCGGTTGGCTTTGGGGTAAGGGAATTACAGTTTGTGTGTACGGAGGCTTGTTTATGTGTGTAATGAGTGAAGCATATGTGTGTAAATGAGTGTGCGAGTGGTTTAAAGCGTATCTGCATGGTTATATAACCACCAAAAAAGAGACCAGCGTGAGATTCTCTTAGTTTATTTATTTAAATCATACTTGAAAGTGTTTCTGACCTAAATTCAAATCCTCCCTGTTTGTTTTAAATTAATTTAAAATAATTGTGCTTCCATTTCAACAAGAACCAAAAAAAAAAAAAAAACCGATTCATTCTGCCCCACTTGCTTTAAGCGGGGTCATTTAGAGACGGAGGCTTTCTGGAAGAGTTTGCACTCGTGCCAGCTTTTAATTATTCATTATTCCAGGCTCGCAGCTTGATTGGTACAATAAATGACTTGCTTGTCGTTCCACATTTATGCCATGAATAAGTCTGTGTGCTTTGTAGACCTGCTGTCTTTTAGACGGCGATAAGATTGAAGCTGTAAGTTCAGAAGAAACGTGAAATTGTTTTGGGAGGGGAAAAAATGTCTGGAATCAGAGTGGTATTTTTGTTTTCTGCAAAGGCCTAAACTGGAATTAAAATTCATGAGAAGTGCAGAAATCTGCTCTAGTTGATGTAGTCACGAGATGAAAATTACTTCAAAACCCGTTCTATCCACAAGGTCCAGGCAGAACTTCTTTATCGGTCAGGTGGGAAACATGCAATCATCCTTCAAGGATTGCAAGGATCGCTAGGCCTGTACTTATACAGTAGTAGCATTTGAGTAAACCCTCTGAAGTCAAAGAAACTGATACAACGTTGAAGTTTTAGATCCGCTCAAATGGTCCCGAAGCAAGAGTTGGTTCAAATCGAAAGTTGTTTGCGTCTCTAAAAATACAACAAAAGTTGAATCAGGTCATCTGGACATTTTTTTTGTTGTTGTTTGTTGTTGAAATGTTTTGTCCTTCATCCAAAGGACTTCATCAGTCCGAGGTGCCACAACAAACTGAGTCCAACAAGCAGCACTCACATAGTGGACCAAGCAGTGTGATGGTAATAAGATGGTTTCTGGGGCCCGCCCTCTCCCCACTCAACTCCTCTGAGGCAGCCATAGACGAAGTGGTCCAGAGGACCTGACTTGACTTTGTTGGATTTTTGTTTACCTGGATTATTTAACATGAACTTTGGTGTTTTGAACCACTTTGGTTATGGCTGCCTCAGAAGACTCGACGGGGGAGAGGGCAGACCCCAGAAACCATCTTATTACCGTCAAACTGCTTTGTCCATTATGTGTGTTGCTGCTTGTTGGACCCAGTTTGTTGTGGCACCTCGGACTGATGAAGTCCTTTGGATGAAGAACAAAACGTCTCAACAAAACCATGGATTATTGAGCACGAACTTTGTGTCTAAAGATAATTCAACAAGTCAGAAGCAGCTTGGCCCACACAGAGTGCTGCTCTTAACCTCACAGAATTTACTTGACAAGTCAGAAACAATAAATAAAAAAATAAAAAAAGCCGCAGGACACGGCTTTGAAACAAAACAAAAACTATAGTTTACCTTTAAAATCAGACCAAACTCGTATCGATCCTGCTTCTCCCGAAAGTTAACCACTCCTTCAGATTCCAATAAAATGTACTTTCAAATGTCAGACCTTACGTGAGACACGGGTAAATTTTTAGAATTAATGCAGATGAAGTAATGATATTTTTGCTGGGTGACTCCAGCTGCCGAGCCTATTAAATGATTGCGGTGACATTTACCTCCAATCCTCCTCCCTGTTCCTCCGGCAGATAAAACAGTTCAATCTCTCGCCGTCTCGCCTGCACTTTACTCATATGACACTTCGTCTTCATTTCTCCTTCGGCAAACTCCCTCTCTTCTTTGACAGCCACCGGGGCTGTTATTTATATGCAAATACTCATATGTGATTGAGAAAAAAAAAGTGATTTTTATTTCTTTCTGTGGCAGAGCAAATATTCCCCACAATCTTACAGATGCTATTTTTTCCCATATCAAACTGCCCCCCGTGATTGGTCATGACCTCCCGGGGGAGCAGAGCCTTCTGTCTCTAATCACGGGTTAAACGCCGATGGGAGCGGAAACCACTTTGCCAGGAATAAAATAAAAATGGGGAAATTAGCACGTTTGGTTATCCAAGAATACACTGTTCCATCGTAGATGCCACAAAGGCTATGAAGCGATAAAAACACTCCAGTTTTTAACATTCGTTTGGCTCAGACAAGCACCATAACATTACGTTACATTTTTATCCAGCTGGCAAAAAGTTTCTAGACTTTAATCGTAAAATAAACGAGACTTCAATTTCTCCCCCACTCGTCCGTAGCCACAAAGGGCTGCGAGAGCATTAGGCAAAATCAGCCAAGAGACGAAAGCATTCCATTACTGGTGAATTTCCTCAAACAGAAATGTCATACGTTTACACATTGGTGGGAATTATCTTTATACGTTTTATACATCCTGCTTTAGAAACTAGTGTCAGATTTTAAAATGCAGGACAGTGGTCCTCTGTCCTTTTGATTGGGTGGCTGTGGCTGAGTGGTTAGACCAGTTGTCTTTCATTGCCAGAGCTGGGGGTTCAATTCCACCAGCAGTCACATGATGTAGTGTCCCTGGGCAAGACACTGGACCCCTCATTGCCTCCGATGTGTGTTTGGTGTATGAATGTGACTGAAAGCTCTGATTATTCTTGTATAGATCTAGTAGAGTGCTGGATGGATGGATGTATGAGGACAGATTGTAGTGTAGCTCACCAGAGCATTCCAAGTTGATGGAAAAGCCGAGCACAATTAGACTTGACCTTAAGTTCTTTTACCGATGCTCTTCAACAGTGCGTATTTTACAACAGGACCTATTCTGTGACTTTCAGTTCCCTTCATCTTTCAGTGGTTAGGAAACTTTATTTTTACAGACTGAGTATGAAAACTTTACACTTGAACCTGCATTCATAGCAAGTCTTCAGTAAATGTAGCACAGGTGAGAATGAGTACCGAGCTACGATGAGCCACACGGCTGAAATAAAAAAATTACAATACTTTTTTCAAAATCCATAAGATAACAAATATGTAAATCAAATCGTTATAATGATGCATCAAGAAAATCCCTAAAAATCAGCTCACAGGACAATGGCAGCATCGTTTCTAAAGGGCGGCTTCAGAATTGGCTGTTGATCATCCTTGAATTGACTTCCATCCATTATCTTTACTCGCATCTTCTTCTCCAAGTTGCCCGTGTCCAGCAGTCACCGTGCAAGAGGCAGGGGACACCCTGGACAGGTCTCTAGTCCATTGCAGGGACATGAACGGACAAATTTTGCTGACTGAAACAAGAAGACTGTGAAAGGGCGGGAAATGAATCTACGTTTCGGGGAAACATTCCCACCGGCTGTCATGGCTTTAACGTCTTTATATTTTATCCTCTTTGTAACTGATTCATATCAGCAGGTAGTTTTGAAGGAAAACTACCTGCTCCGCACTAATTACCAATGTTTGACAGTAGTAATAGGAAGCCTCCAGAGATGGATCTCTGAGCCTCTACTCTTGCCTTTGCAAACCTCTGAAGTTTTCCACATTTCAACCTTGAAGACGGATCTATCCAGAAACTGTCACCCTCTTCGAATGTTGAATTATCGGTAAAGGCCTGGAGAGATTTACAGCATGGACGCCCTTCCGTCCGTGGCGAGACCTTGGTGTCCTTGCTGATGCGAGGCTCGAATCTTTTCTCAATCATAATCGGCTTCCTCTCCCCTTGAGCAGCTGCCACAACCTCCCGTCACCCTCAGACTTTTGTGTTGAAGGACTGAATGGACGGAGATAAAGAGAGGGTGAAAATGTATAACAGGACGGGGAGAAACGAGATTAGAAAAGGGTAAGGAAGGCAAGTTGACTCTCCGGTTGTTAACACTGTGGGAAAAAATAAAAATTAAATTTAAAAAAAGGCAGGAGAGAAAGAAAGAATGCTTGACATGTGAGAGCTGACACCAGCTCCCGTCAGGACCGTCCCTGTCGCTTGCTTTGTTACATAATCTTACCCTCTTATCGTTTCAAAGATGGCCGACACAGGGACTCTATCCGTCTGCTCTATTTTCTCCACCGCTATTCTTTTTTTGTAGGGGCATCTGAGCACAACGCCCAATTGGTGTGTTGGTGTCTGTAGTGGACCGGCATGGACTGAGTCACCGGCTTAGCACACCCACGCTGCCGTGATACAGCTCAGAGCAGGCCGGCAGTGCAAGGACCGTGTGGCCTGGTCTCCATGTGCGTGCGTTTTCACGTGCATTTGGTTTCAGGGTGGATTGAAATGGAAAATTTACATGCAGTCACGTCTGCTCGTCAATGCACCACCCAGAATATGTACAGTTTGTATATATAGATATTTTTTTTTAAACTGGGAGTCAGTATTGTTTATGTTGGCGCTTCCTGAGGCTGTTTGTTGGATGAGAGGATTATGGACGCCGCAGGGAGCAGAAGGATGATTTGTCGATGATGTAGTGCTCTCTCTGGGGGAGAAGCACTCATCAGTACACAATCATTTTTACATCTGCTCCTTGGTTCCTGTTAAATAACTCCCAAGTAAACATAGATAAGCAATTTTTTTTTCACAAAGTTTGAACGTTGGGCAGTGATGGCAAACTATTTCATACAAGTCTGATTTATTTATTCAGGATGTTAGAGAGGCAGGTTTAACCAGCCATGTTTGGTTTAAGTGAAGTCCTAATGAAGACGAGCGCATTTGCAAAGTTTGCCCTAAAATAACCAACTTAAAGCTTCACCAGGGAGCTCCTCATACTGAAGGGTTGTAGATGAAACAATAAGTGCTGTGATGCGCTGTCGTACTTGTACGATTCACCCCTCAATATTACAATACAATTGTATATGACAGATTTGAGTTAAGGTTCGGATTTTATGTGGTACGATACAGCAACAGAAGAAGAATCCAAAGTAATTTAGTGAAAGTACCTAATAAAATATTACCTTTCACTATTTATATGACTCGGTTAACGAAACTTTAAGGCTTAACACTGTTAAAAACATGTTTTTCTTCATATTTGAGATCACACGATCATTAAATATGTCATTTAATTCTCACTGGAAGCTTTCAAACTCCAGAGCACCCTTAAGAAAATCAAATATATTAAACATAAGTTTTTACATTATTAGGCACTTGAGTGACAGTTTTCAAAAACCAGTATGTCACTTAAGAAGAATTTCCATTAGAATTTTAATGAAAGCCTAAGCAGGGTTCCTCAGTGTCTCTTCGAGGACTTCGTTCATTTTAATTTGTTCACGCGTGAGGACTAAACGACGCAAAAACTTAAAAAAAAAAAAAAAAATACAATTCATTGCCTTTTGTCTTTATATGCATATATATTTTTTCTTTTGGCTTTTCCCGTCTTCAGGGGTTGCCACAGCGCACCAACTCAAAGGAAAGATTTGGCAGTTGTTTTACGTCTGATTCCCTTCCTAACGCAACCTGGGTTCAAACATCCTCAGGATTACAAGACCACAGCACTGACCACAAAGCTACCACAGCATTTTAGGACAATATGCCAGTTCTTAATATTCAGAAGAAGCAGTGGCGTTAAACTTGAGAAAGCTTGTTTTTCGTAAATAACTTTTCCACGTTTGTCCACTGTATAGCTATAGTCATACTGTATGTATAGTATGACATTAGCGACAAAAGATTTGTTCTCCTGAACATGTATTAATTCCTTTTAGATAAATGTGTCATTATTTCCCCACTGAGAGTTCCTTTTCCCATGAGTAAAGCAATGGTCTTGTGGTCGAGGTATAGTCACTGAACGGTGATCAGTTTCTGTGTTTCTTGCGTTCAACAATGTTCAGTCAGGTCATCTGGACGGTTTCTTTTCTTTTTTCGCCGAGACGTTTCGTCCTTAATGCGAAGGACTTCTTCAACCTGAGGAGCCACCAACAAACTGGGTCCCACCACAATTGGCACACTCCCATAGTGGGGGAAAAAATAGTTTGCTGGTGATATGATGGCCTCCGGGGCCCGCCTTCTCCCCTGTCAACTCCTCTGAGGCAGCCTTGCCAAAGTGGTTCAAAACCCAAACTTCATGCTCAATAATCCAGGTAATAATCTAGTAATAATCTTTTCATTCATTCAACCTTTATTTATACAGATTTACTCCATTGATCCTCAAGGACTCATTTACAAGGGAGACCTGCTTTTAGCAAAGAGTGATGACAACAGTGGACAACAAAGACAATGATAGACAATCGTAAAGGATGCGTACAAATTGAGAACAAGTGAAAACAAAATGGTATTAAAAAAACTGAAACAAAAAAACAACTAGGTTGTAAAGTGATGTAGAAAACTAAAAACAGGAACATGTTCTTCCCATGAACCTAACAGATGTTTGAATCCACTTAGAGAGGTCAAGATCGAGATCTTCAGACCTTTTTGCAAGATTTTCCAGGAAACAGGAGCGGAGTAGGAGAAGACCCCTTTTGCCTAGTTCAGTCCACACTGAGGGGACACTGCATGTAATAATGTCCTGATAGTGTACACTGTAGCTGCAGCCATAGACGTATAGGAGGAGATGTATGAAGGCAACAGACCAAGAAGAGATTTAAAGATGAAAATGAACCAGTGAAAGAGTCTGTGAGGTTAATGACCAGTTGACCAGTGAATACAGGGTGCAGTGGTGGGTACAGTAGGGCACCATGATAGACTGCACCTAACATCAGCAAGGTGCTTGTAGGAGCGTTCATGTAGTCCATGGAGGAAAGGAAAGTTGCAGTCACAAGATGTTTCCTAGCATTCAGAGTTAAACAGGATCTATTTTTGAAAAATAAACCCAGTTTAACTTTCAGTTTCCCTACTAGGTTTTCCACGTGATGCTTAAAAGAGATGAGTCGACCAAGATACCCAAATAGTGTATTTATGGGAATCGACAAACTCAATCTTAGACCTGAGCATTGTTGGATTATTACCTGGATTGTTGAGCATGAACTTTGCTGTTCTTACTTTGTTATTCCCTCAAATTAACAAGTTGTGTTAAACTCCTTTAAACTCTTAGAAGTTAGAAATTGTGGAATACAGCTATCTCCGTTTTGAACAGCTTGATTCTGACGTAAATTGGACAAAAAATACTAGCCTGACCAACTGTATGTGTTTTCCCAAAACAGTTCTGAGGTTCGGCTACAAATAAGCTGCTTGTAGCTGATAATAAATCACAATTCTAGCCCATCTCCCCAACTGAAGCGAGCATTGACGAACCAGAGGAGTGGATGTAATTCTGAGAGCATCACACTATCTGTCGTTGCCTCGTCATGTTGTACAACCATAATCCAGCTGTACAAATACTAACTTATTTAGCACTGTGCCACCCAGGAAGGAAAAAGCAGGTAAAAGATAATGGATGGTACTACCTGCCTTAGTGGCTCAGAGGTGCAACAGCAGTGAGTTGACTTCAGCCATTATTCCACATTATCTTTACAGAAATGCGTTCAGAAAAGAAACCGGGATCTTAGCCTTGGCTTCAAATTGCTTTATGAACAAGACTCTTGTAATCAGTGAGAAATGTCAATTATTAATTTCGACTTGATATACCGCCCCACATGAAAATGTCAACGTACCAGTCTTACCAGTCTTGTCTGGACCTCCAAAAGTGACTGCATCCAAGAAGATACATTACTGAGCTGCATTTATTCACTGAAGGGGCTGTGAAGCATAGAAGTGGCAGATAAAGAAATGGAAAAGATACATTACCAGTGAACATATTGACTGAAAGCTTCTTCTCAGTCCTGCTGTGTGGGGCTGACTCTACACACCAGGGCTACCTTAAGAACATTCCAACAACCGATATCCACCTCAGATTTAAGCTTAGTCCTGTTTTTTCCTTTCTAATATAAGAGCTACATTTACTTTAGGGGAATTTGGTTTATAAAAGAAAAAGACTAGTATTTCTAGAAGAAAATAAGCTTATATTACCTCCCTGTAATTTAGGCTTTCGCTCCCTTCATGCATCTTTTCAGGTTCGTCTTTTATACCGCTCGTTTTGTTGTTTGCTCCTACGTGTCTGTGTTTGCTTTGTGAGGACTTGCAGATGGCCATAGCTGATTGCCGTACTGGCGGCTGGCTCATTCTATTTTTCCACCTGCTTGGAGGTACTTCAATCATGCAGGTAATCTTCCACCTGCACCCCCGGCAGCCAAGAGGTTACCTTTCCCCACACATCGGAGCTATTTTCCTCTTAATTGAAACCAACTCTGCCACGACAGCATTTTCACAAGGTGGAAAATGGCAAGTCAACATTTCAAGACATCTTTTTTTCCCCTACAAGCCTCTTTCCCTTTGGAGAAAGTGGCAGTAAAGTTGACAAGTTCATGTGAGGATTGGGCGAAGACACTACTACTCTTCTTTTAGGGCAAGTAAAGGTTGTCACTGGTTCCATCTCGTGGATTGTAGGTGCGTCTGTGTGGACTTGAGCACAGATTCTTGTGTTTATTCAATCAGTGGAGGCCTGATGTATGCATGCTGCTCTGATTGAATTACACCAGGCCTTTATGGAGAAAAATAGTGGTGAACCATCTTGTTGAGTGCTTATGAGAGAGCAGACACGCCGAGGGAGTCTCTGTGGTGACCTGACTCAATCTGCATATGATTAGCCCTCAGCGGACCTGTAAACCCATTTCACGAGCAGACCGCCTCGTCTCCAGCAGGGAAGACAGTAAATGTAAAAGGAACACAGTAACATACTATTACTTTCATTACATGCATATATTACATACATTATACTTTATATTGTTTGGAGAAAAATCTTTTTTTGTCATGTTTTTAAAAGAAATTTTTAGCGCAGTCAGTAAACACAACTTCTCCTGACAAAACCTAAGAATCCTTCCATTTATGTTTATTTTTCTAATGCTCTCGTATCATCACAGTAACCAGCTACATTCGCTTGTTCCTGAGGGGGGAAATGGCCACGTTGAATTACATTTTAAATACAAATTTTATTCTCATTTTCATCATATCATAGTTATGCATTCCTTTCTATAGTTTTTTTTGTTAATTTTTATTCTACTGCTATACGTCAGATTTTAATATTAGCTCCCTAGATGACGCTCAGTTTTTGCATTTAAGAGACTGTGAAAATGACTAAGAGGTGTTTGAAACTCATCCTAGAGGCATTATGTCCTCAGCTAAATGTTGCTGTGGCCTCCCACCTCTCATCTCGTGCCGCCTCTCATCTCGTCACACCCTTCATCTCATCATGCCCCTCATCTTGTCACGCCTCTCATCTGGCCCATCTCTCATCTTGCCAGCCTCTCTTCTCACCCATCTCTCGTTTTGTCCCACGTCTTATCTCATCTGCCTCTCATTTCATCTGCCTCTCATTTCATCTGCCTCTCATCTCTCCCACCTCATCTTGTCCTGCCTCTCATCTTGTGCCACCTCATCTTGTCGTAACCCTCATCTCACCCACCTCTTATCTCGTCACACCCCTCATCTCATCACACCCCTCATCTTGCCCACCCCTCATCTCGTCACACCCCTCATCTTGTCACGCCTCTCATCTGGCCCATCTCTCATCTTGTCCTGCCTCATCTCATGCCACCTCATCTCATCATAACTCACCTTGTCCTGCCTCTCATCTTGTGCCACCTCATCTTGTCATGCCGCTCATCTTGTCATGCCTCTCATCTGGCCCATCTCTCATTTTGTCCCACGTCTTATCTAATGTGCCTCTCATTTCATCTGCCTCTCATTTCATCTGCCTCTCATCTCTCCCACCTCATCTTGTGCCACCTCATCTCCTCATGACTCTCATCTCTCCCACCTCTTATCTTGTCCTGCCTCATCTTGCCCACCCCTCATCTCATCACGCCCCTCATCTCATCACACCCCTCATCTCGTCACACCCCTCATCTTGTCATAACCCTCATCGCACCCACCTCTCATCTCGTCACACCCCTCATCTTGTCACACCCCTCATCTTGTCATAACCCTCATCGCACCCACCTCTCATCTCGTCACACCCCTCATCTTGTCATAATCCTCATCGCACCCACCTCTCATCTCGTCACACCCCTCATCTTGTCACACCCCTCAGCTTGTCACACCCCTCATCTTGTCACGCCCCTCATCTTGTCAAGCCCCTC
>JARVGV010000713.1:6264310-6278755 GCA_031762435.1 Hypsolebias longignatus
TATTTATAGGAATCAACACACTCAATAGGGACACCATTTGAGGATAAAATCGGAGGAAGAACTGCTGGAACCGACTTCCTGTTTGAAAAAAGCATCCCTTTGGTTTTGTTGGCATTTAAGACAAGTTTGAGGTGGAACAAATCTGACTGGATGATGTCAAAGGCAGATTGTAAAAGCTGGAAAACCTTAGCAACTGTTTTAGCTTGACAATAAAAAACTGTGTCATTGGCATGGAAATGTAAGGATGCATCAGGGATAAATAGGTAGACAGGTGTACATAGATACATAGAGATAGATACTGTATACTGTAAATGCTAGGATCACTCTGCACCGCCTCTCAAACAAAAAATAAATAAATCTACGTGTATTCTGACACTCAGTTGAACTCCTGCCCACTTGAATATCTTGCACCATAAACATTAAGGTTTTCTTCCGTTCCCTGTTCAGTTCCAGTCCAGAGAAAACTCTAATCGCAAAATCTACAAATATTCACTGTTCAGGTCCCTCAGAGTCAGAGGACATCGGCATACCGCTTGTTTTTCCAAGAACGTATCAGCTTCTCCTTTAAAGTTAGTTTCACAGACAAAGAGCAAACTTTCCTCATAGTTTCCGCGGCAATGCGTGTGTGGTTGTGTGTATATTTGTTGTCGACTCTAACTAATTGCCCTTGCAGACAGGTGTCCACATTGGTTTTCTTCTGGCTGTATTTTACGTGGCTTTGGATGGGGATGACAGCTTCTCCTTTCCACCCGGAGCGTGACCTGGATTGGACGCTCCCCATGTACTGTTGTCAGTCTCACATTGGCCTTTTGGGCCAACTTTGATTGTGCTAGTGTTCTTGTGTGTGGTAGAGAGGGAGGGAGGCTGAGAGACGGAGCGTCCTCTGATGTTTAGCCAGAGAGCTGGAGGGCCAGGATTACAGTCAGGAGGCGAGGGAGTTGACGGTGGCTGCAAACTTTGGCAAGTGCCACACAAGAGCACCGATACTGCACATGACGCTACGATACAGCTGCTCCCACATCTGCACACATGGACAAAATCCAATATCAAGACGTATTCTTGCTCCTGCTCAAAGAGGTCTTATGCAGCTTTCCCCAGCTCACGTTAGGGATTGAAATGCGCTAAAGCAATCTGGTAGAGTCCAATTTGATCGCCCCGCAGATACAGTATTCATCCGCCGTGCGTTGGTTTATTGTATCTCTGGTCGGTCCGCTGTTTCGTCCGTGGGCAGGGACGCTTCTGGGAATAAGGATGTGTCAGATGAAGTGTTGTGGATATTTGTCTCATAACTGCGATGAGTCAGGCAACGCCTTGTTGTTACAGCTTGGGTAAAGAAGCAATATTTTATCTTCGGCAGTAGGAGGATCTCTGGCACACTCAGAGGGGTGCTGACCTCTCTGTAGACCAAAATACTGTGGAATATAATGGAACACATTTATACAACAGATACACGTTCTCTTAAAACTGCACTGCCCGGGGGTGTTAGTGATTCTCGTGTGCTGCTGCTTGTTTGAGAGGATGACTGCAAATATATTTGTCTATATTTAACCTTACATGATAGATAGATGGATGGTGCATTGGATGGATGGAGGGATGGATAGGTTATATTTTATATTTATATTATCTGCAATGTTTTATTTTTTCAAATTTATTCATTTTATTAGGTGTAGGTGCCATCCATCTATTGTATCCATCAATCCATCCACCGTATCTATCCATCCATCCATTCATCCATCCACAGTGTGTCCCCTAGATCAGTTCCCTTTGTGGGGCATTCGCCATATTTTGTTTTTGCCGGCGAGGGGGGGGGAAGTCATATCTGTGTTGCCCTCCCACTAGCTTAGCGCTACATTGCTGCCAGTTTTTATCGACGGGGGTGGGAGATGTGGAGTGGTACGTCAATAGCATTTTTGCTAGTGCGTTTGTGTTGCGTCATGCGCTACATCAATAATGACAGTTGTTGATGGGTGTGTGTGTGTGTGTGTGTGGGGGGGGGGGGTTGGTTTGCAGGGTGGGGGGTGATGTTGATGGGGCGGGGTGCCCCACTTGTAGAATGGTAGGCACCAGTGTCCCCCGCAACCCAAAGTAGAGGAATCTGTAAAGATAATGGATGGATGTTCAAATTAAAAAAAGTATTTTTTTCTTTGTAGTTTTAAAAATTGCGTGTTTTATAATTTTTTTGTGTGTTTAGTTTTTTTTTTTTTTTTTTTTTGGGGGGGGGGGGGGAGTTGGGCGGGGCGGCGCCCAGTAGTTGCTCAGTAAATGGGCTGACAGGGGCCTAAAATTATCCTTTTGATATCCAACGCCAAAGCACAGCTATGTAACTGAAGGCTATTTGCCGTTGTTCTGTATATTTTTGTTCCAAAACAAATGAAAACTTGTGCGTGTGTCGTTTGGACAACTCTCCCCCAAATCGCTCCGATGGCGGTTTGAAGAAAACATGAGAGTCCACATAGTTGCTATTCAACACGTGGCTTTTAGAAGGTACCGACGTGTTTTCAACAGTGAAACCCAAAGTGTCAGATGTGTCATTGTCACAAGAGTTCATTTCTTGCTCCTGGTTCCCGGTGAGAGGAACCCACCGCAGCTGTGCCAGCTGTCTTGGCAGCGCTGAGGTTTTTATCTCAGTCGAACCACAATACGCAAGCCTCCAAGCAGAGAGCGCACCATTCCCTCTTCCTGCCAATTACACAGCAGATATAACGTATTGGGCACCCCTCCATGCTCTGACACAGTCCTGATATTGATACTGTTTTATCTGTTTTCATTTAAGACGTCTGAATCGTGTTCTGCGGCCCATTAGCTGCCGCAGCTGGTAGTTCAATGAGTTGAAAAGCTTTAAACAAAATCTTTTTCTACCGTTTTCTTCCCCTTCTTTCTTTATTTCTTCAGTTTAATTGTCCCTAACAGGGATGATTTTTTTTTTTCCATCATTAAATACAGAGTCTTAGCGCTTGAGAAAGTATTTGATGGCTCCGCTGGATAAAGTGAGGGGGAAAAAAAAGAAACAATCTGTTTTGAATAATATAACTGAATGAGCACAGTTTGTTTGTCATATGCAGGTCAACAATGCAATAAAATGTTTAGGACGAGAAGAACCGTCTCAACTCGCTCAAAAAAAAAAACACCATGAAATACCAAACAAAGCACCAAACGGTGATAAAAGAAATACATCTATCGTACACGGTCCAAAAGAGAGATTCTGTCTTTTTCGCTGTATAAGTCGCACCTTTTTGCATAAATTAGCATGCTCTGCGACTTATAGAGCAACGCAACATATATATATATATTTTTCAATATTTATAAACCAATTTTTGGCTGAGATCTGTCTATTTCATTCATTCTGACATGAAAAATATTGAACACTACTAAGAAAGTTCATGCTCAATCATCCAGGTACCAAATCCAATAATTCTCAGTCGGGTCATCTGGACAGTTACTTTTTTTATAGAAACGTTTCACCCTCCGTCCGGAGGGCCTCATCAGTCAGAGGAGTTCCAGTAAACCAAGCAGTAAACACCTTAAGGTGGACCAACCAGTTTGCTGGAGCCAAGATGGTTTCCGGCAGCCACAGCCGAAGTGGTTCAAGACAAGAAAGTTCATGCTCGATAATCCAGGTACCAAATTCAATAATTCTCAGTGTCAGTCACCTGGATTTTGAACTGAACAATGAAAGATTGGCCTTTAAAAAGTCTGATTCTGTTGAAGTATTCAACCTTTATTAACAAAGTCATAGAAAGATCACATTGTTGTGTAGTTGGCTTGTTTACTGAGCTCGGTTCTGTTTGGTTATGGCTTGTTTCTTTCTGGCTAATTAATAATATAGGTTACATTGTAGGAACTAACAGTTCTGCTCTTGAAGCAGTTCATGTCCTGGAGAACACCAAGCTTCTCCTTTTTAGCAGCTACCATCATTTTCACACCTATCAGGAATGTGTCTCCACTGTGAGTCAACAAAGACTTATTATAATTATTGATATCTGCATCTAGCGTGTTCACAGCGGGAGCTGCAGTTTCACACAAGCCGTGGGGTGAGAGGCCGGTTTGTGATTACAGGGAGAGAGAAGTGGCCGCATGAAGTCACAGACTGCATGGGAGAACAAGCAGGCATCGTCCAATCAGATTTCTTCTCACTGAAATTGTAGTAACTAAGATGGTTAAGGGAAATGTATTGAAGTAAAAGCGAAAGTTGCTTGAAGCGTAAATAACGAAGTAAAGTAAAAATATGTCAAAATTCTACTTAAGTACAGTAACGAAGTATTTCTACTTTGTTACATTACAACACTGGTCCTGGATGGTGTGCAGCCTGCTACCAGTAATGTCCTCTCCACCGGCTCTGACTGGAAACCGAGGCTTCTTGTATCTGCAGCAGGTAAAATATTGTTTGCTCATTATCTTTTCACAAAACTCTCCTTCTGAGCTATTTCAGTATTTTAAAAACTATATAATTCCATTATGAGTCAACACAGCTGTAGCAGTATTGCGTAGTCGCTGTGAAATGGCTTATTTTAGACAGTTGAACCAACGAGATGAAACATCACATTTAAGCAGAAGTCATAAAAAATCTATTTTATCCACAGTAAAATTACATAAATATGGTATCAGAGGATTAGCGCTGCAATGAGTATGTAGCTACTTGAGGGAAAGGACAGTTTGTTCAGATGGATGATGTGAAATCTGATCACAGCACTATTACATGTGGAGTTCCTCAGGGATCGGTGTTGGGACCAAGGTTGTTTATTTTGTATGTAAATGATTTGGTAAAGGTGTCTGGTCTCCTTAAATGTATTTTATTTGCTGATGATACAACATTTTTTTAGTTTTGGTAAAAATATTGAACATATACTGGAATTAATGATGACTGAACTTGTTAAAGTTCAGATCTGGTTCAAACTAAATAAACTATCATTGAATTTAGATCAAACCAGTTGTATGATATTTAGTAATAAAAATAAATCTATTGATGTTTCATTTAAAATTGATGGCTGTGAGATTATTTATAGAGTTCATGAGGCGAAATTCTTGGGTGTCATCATTGATGACAAATTGTCATGGAAACAACATATAAGTTCTGTTAAAATGAAAATATCTAAATCTATTGCAATATTTTATAGCGTTAGGTAGGTTTGGTATCGGTTATTGGCCAAATAAGTTTTAACATATCGGCATATCAGATACTGTATTGGCCAAAAATCCAATATCATGCATCCCTAATTTCTGATCATTGAACCCTAGAAAACATTTTTAAATTTCCTTCTCAGGAGAGCAGATGTATTCACAAAAGTAAACATCTCATCAGTTGAGCCCTCACATCTCTCATGCACCATAAATACTCATCCCTTTTGGTTCTTGTATTTCGAGTCTGTACAAGAATTTTTGGAATTCTGCTTTTTTTTTTTTCCTCTGCTGTAATTGAGTCGGCCGCATGCCTCCATGTCAGTTTTGCTGGGGAGCATATTGCGGCGCGTCTATACGCTCATCCAGCTGCTGTCAATCTGCCAGCTGCTCCGCTCTCGTCCCACGCCTGCTGGAGTGTGTGCGTTCGCCTGGGCTGTTTCGTGTGTCTGAGATCACATAGTAGAGAAGTAGAGCACACAGAGAAAAGATAAGAGAAATCTGAGGGGGATACACGGCTGCCACAGCTCACCCACTGAGGAGGGCGGTTTCCTATAACATAATTATACTCATATTGGTTTGACCCATTTAATGACTCGCATCATTTCCTGCACGTTAATGAGATTCTCAGGAATTAAAGCAGGAGTTACCTAGCGGTGGTTGTTGAATTAATCACCAGTTCTTACTGTATATTACCGTTGCTCTAAGCACTGGAGAAATAATACTTTGGAGGAATTTTCTAAACTTTTACATTGCCAACACATCTCACTGTAAACTGTATAGAAATTTGTGGCTATTGACAAAATGAGGATTCTGAGTTTTTTTATTTATTTATTATTATTAACTTCATGATTCTGAACCAATTATCATTGTGTTTCTTCTACATTACTGGCCTTGGCAGGGTGCTCATCTCTTTCGTGATATATTTGTTGATAGACAGGGGGTGGGGGGTTTGGTTCAGCAGGTGAGGCACTCGTTGCTGTTGACAGGGCGGGTAGGGGAAACGATGGATTATCCATCCATCTATTACCTTTTACCCACTTATTCCTTTCTGAGTCATGGGGTTCACTGTGCCCATATCCAGCCATCACTGTACCAGAGGTAGGGCACACCCTGGACAGGTCATAAGTCAACCACAGTGCCTTTGTACTAATTAATCTGCAAATTTAATTGAGTGTCTAGTTTAGCAAACAGTTTATGGTCATTTGTGTCTAAAGTGTATAGAAGATGGGACAAGACGCTTTTATAAGTTGAACCAGTTGATGTATCCAAATCCATCTTCTACTATTTATCCATCGTCTGCTTGCAGAGGCTAGAGGTACAGTAGGGAAACCCAGCCCGCCTTCTCCCCAGTGACGATCTCCAGCTACTGGGGGGCCCTGAGGTGTTCCCAGGCCAGAGAGGTTATATAATCCCTATGAGTTCTGGGTCTTCTCCAGCTCTCTTTCCAGTGGGACGTACTCAGAAATTCTCCAAAAGGAGCCATCCAGGAGGCTTCCTAATCAAATAAACCACGTCAACTGACTCCTTTAGATGCGATGGTGCAGCGGCTCACCTCTGATCTCCCCCCAGATCTCTAAGGCTGAGCCCGACCACGATACAAAGGAAACTCATTTCACCTCCTTGTATGCATGAGCTCGTTTAGTCCATCATAGTCCAAACTTCGTGAGGGTTGGAATGTAGACAGACCAGTAGATCCAGAGATTTATCGTTCTACTCAACCTTTTCTTCACCGCAACCAACAGAAGCAATGCCCTCATTACTGAGGACAAGGCCCTGATCTATTGATCCATCTCATGCTCCATTCTACCATCACTCAGGAACAAGACGCCCAGATACTTCAGCTCCTCCAGCTGAGGCAAAGACACCCCCATCTGACTTGGAGGGGCATTCCACCTGTTTCCGCTTGAAAACCATGACCTTGAATGTAGAGGAGTTCACTCTCATCGCAGCTGTTTCACACTGCCGTGAACTGCCATGTTGCGCTCTGAAGGCCTTGACTCATAGATGCCAACAGAACCACACCACGGGCACAAAGCAGATATGAGACCCTGAGGTTCCCAAACCAAACACCCTCCTTTCCATGATTGCACCTAGAGAATCCTGGCCATGGACACCACAAACGTGACTGGTGGAGTCCAACCTTTACCGAGAACAAGCTCGACTTCATGCCAAAATTACAGACACAGCTCTTGCTTTTCTTCTACATGAACTGGGTAGCCCTGTTGATTTGTATTTCACTAAGCCTACGTCAAGAATAAACTAGGATGAAGGTTTGTTGACTCAAACTTGAGGTTAGTTTGTTACAGCTGAGAAAATACACAAATAAAAGCCTTGAATGGATTTCTGTTCCTTCAATATGCTTGTATAAAAACATAGTTGATGAGGGCATGGTCTACTCCTCTGTAGGTCAAAAAGTTTGGCAGGATTTGTTGCAAACATTTGTACAGTAACATTTGCATAGTCATTCTAAAATATGTTCATTAGGGTTGTTTAAGGATGGCAGCAATTCAATTCGGTTTAGTCCTTTTCTACTAGTTGTTAGTTTAATCCATTCTTAATTCAACTTATATTTATCCAAACCGAGGGTCTTAAAAAAGCTATAATATAGGTGTGCACCCGATTTATCCACCCCAATTTCCTTAATTTTGAGTGATCAGAGATCGGCCGATACTTGCGAGAAACCGATTTTATTGATTTTTTTGTTTGTTTGGTAGTTTTAACAATTGTCTAAACTTTATTTATATGTCAGAGCACTACCTCATGGTCAGTTAAAACAAGTTTGTATTGTTTCTGGGATATTGTTCAAGGGTATGTTTTTTCATTTAAACAAGACTGGAAAATTGAAGGTGCATTGTGACCTTATAACACCTGACAGTGTCGCTTATGACGATATCGGATCGGCCAAAATCGAAATGACAGGTCAAGCTTTTTAGAGATCGGTGATGTGCCAGAAAACTCTAAGTGGTGCACCCCTACTATAATACAATAACTGTATATTTTCCTCAGAACCTCACTTTAAACGATCTGAACTAGCCCTTAATTGGATTAAAAAATGATCACTGATATGTTTATTTCCCCACTTCAGCATAAATTAAACTATTAAAGTTCTGTTCTCTCTATCATATAGAGTTTATAACATGACGACATATTCACATATGCAGATGACTCAACTTTATTTGCATCACTTGTTTATCGTTCCCCTTGTTAAACATGCATAAATGACCATCGATTAATTTCTCTCTGGGATTAATAGAGTATTTTTGAATTTGATTTTAAATGAACTGAGTTATATGCAGCCCTGTTCCACGCTCATCTCATATTTGGGTAAATTCTGAAACCCGAAGAAGGAATTGTCTTAAAGTGGCGAATTGAGGACTGACTGTCCACCAGAGCTCAAACAGTTGATCCTCCTTTGAGTTATTTTTGGGTGCCCTTTTTTGGAAGTATTATTTGTGTGTGTGTCCCACTTCGTCTGTTCCCAAAAGTGAACTTGAGACCTTTTTGTTCAGTCTGATCCAGATTTCTCTCTTGTACCGTCTTCACACTGTCCTGCTCTTTTCAACTCTTCCTGCCATCTGTTCGCGCTCGTGGCGTCTCTTCTTGCCACGTTTCACACTTTTCCTTCCACAAACATGCGAGTCGTGCTCTCGGTTTTTATAGCTTTCAGTTTGTTGCGTCACGGCAACAAAAGGTTTAAAGGCCTCACATCTTATTCATAAATTAGATTTTAAACTCTGCGTTTTCTGCTCAGGCATTTCAGCGTGTTTGTATCTCATAGGAGCATCTGCTTGTGTTGCAACATAAGTAGCTTTATTCTTTTTTTTTTTTTTTTTGAAGGGAGGCAGTTCAATGGCAGCAAAGATGTCTCCTATGCACACGTAGCTGTCGCACCACTATATGTAAAACGTTCTGATATAGCTGGAAATTGTATAAAATTGTGAAGTGTATAACACTAAAAAAAATATTCTCGCACAGGTAATATCTTTATAAAAATCAACTATTTATCCATCTTTAATGCTAAACAGCTGTGGTGATTTTAGCCTCTTTATACAAGCACCCCCTAAATTTTAACGCAGCACCTCTGAAAAATAAAGAAACCATCTTTAGGATTTTGTAAGGAAACTTAGTTCTTGTAAACCTTAGATTCACCAAAATATTGAATACATTTGAAATAAATATGGAATAAATTATGACAATCTTAAACGGGTTGGTAAAATCTATGATATATTAATTTCTTTATTTTAATTTTTTATTTTAATTTTTTATTAGTTAAATCCTCAACGCCACCTCAGTCCATTATGCTTGTCAGCAACTGACCAATCAGGACCCCAGTTTGTCTCGAAGGAAGCCCCTTACCTGCAGGAGCTCCACCCCCTTTTTCTCCGACAACATTGTCGGGGTTTTGCGTTACAAACGCTTTGCAGTCAAACTTTAATAGTTAAATTAAAGGTTAATGCTTAGCCTCCTAAGACCTGAACTTTTTGCATGATTAATTCCTATAATGTCCACATATGTGGATGCCAGGTCCTACGAAGTTGCTAGTTATGCTTTGTTTTGTGTTTTGTATATAAATACTGTATATGTAGTAACTTCTGATTGCATTAGTTTAGTCTTTGTTTGCTATGATCCTTTTAAAGTCCTAGTTGTGACTGAGCTCCTTGTTTATGGCCATCTCACCCTGAACACGCCCAATCTTTTCTGTTCTCGGACACTAAGCGGGGGCCTGGTTAGTACTTGGACCTGGATTTTTGAGCATGAACTTTGGCATTTTAATAGTGGTCAGTTGTAAATTAGGCAACCATAAAGTGCATTCTAAGACAAGAAACCTGAAATAAATCTTTTTACACGGTGAAGAAATATTCCTACTGTTGATTTGTGTAGGGGGAATATTCTATTGAAGACAGAAGACAGGGTACCGTTACCAAAAATACAACCACAAGAACCTGGGGAAGGCGTAGAACAACATGCTCTACTGACACACCATAATTCAACACAAATATACGAGTGGAGGAAACTAGTTTACAAACTACCATATTTTTCGGACTATAAGGCGCACCAGATTATAAGGTGCATTAAGCGAAACATAACAGTCAGATAAGTCGAACTTTATTCAACTCATTCACAATAACTCTCAACATTGTTCAGTTGTACCACATAAAATCAGTCCGAGGTCAGTAAGCACAAGAATTAATAAATAAGGCACACCTGATTATAAGGCTCTCTGTCAATTTTTGAGAAAATTAAAGGATTTTCAGTGCATCTTATAATCCAAAAAATACGGTAGCTTTATGGCTCAAAGGTTAGGACTTAATCCGTCCAATGAAACAAGAAAAATAGCTTTTGTTTGTTTGACTTTTTTGAATGAAAGTAACCCAAGTATTCGGCTAGCTCAACCAAAGAGCTTGCAAGAAACATGAGATTTATCGCTGTATCAACTAGGCCTGTCACAATAACAAATTTTGCTGGACGATTGTCTCAGAAATTATTGCGATAAACAATAATATTGTTTGAAATTTGACAATAATTAGGACTTGTCAAATTTAAGAAGAAATGTTGGTTAATTTTTGGGTGTAGTACCGTTTTTGACCACTGGATGGCACTATAAGACTGTTTAAACCAAACTATGGATAGTAAGGGAGTGAGGAGTGTGTCTTGTAAAGAAAAATGGGAGGGAGGCCCCTATGGGCTGTTTCTCTTCCTGTTTTCGGTTCTCAAAATTGCGGATACTCGGTGTGGTTTAAGCGCTTTAGCATAGTATTTTTCACCCAAAGTTTTTAATTTAAAAAATCGGTAAACAAGTTCTCAGCTTCTTTTTGCTGAGAAAAACAACTTTTTACACAAAGGAACTGGTTTCAACCGTTAATTTTGGAGCTTCGACAAGACAGAGGTTTTTTTCCCCGAGATTGGCCTGTTAGCTTAGCTCGTAGCTTAGCTTCTCAGCTTAGCTGCTTGTAATGATCCAAAAACGTGATTTTGACGGTTAAAACAGATTTTAAAGAGAAAAGAGAAAGGGAGGAGTCATTGAAGAGCACCGGAGTTGAGCTTTTTGTCATCCAGTGTCTTCAGAAGAAAGCGAGAGACACGAAGAATCAATAAAGCCAATAAATGAAAATGAGGTTGATCATTTTCATTTATCGTGCAAATTAATTGATTTATTGTTTATCGTGACAGGCCTAGCTAGTATCAACTGATCTCAAATGGCCCGGCCGGCCTCAACAAGCCAAACATCTACAGAAAAATGACCAAATACTGTATTAGCATTTTTAATTCTGTTTTTCTACAGCGTATGTATCTGATACCGTATTTTTCGGATTATAAGGCGCATTAAGCAAAACAAAAACAGTCAGGTAAGTCAAACTTTATTCAACTCATTCACTACAACTCTCAACATTGTTCAGATGTGCCACATAAAATCAGTTCGAGGTCAGTAAGCACAACCAGAATTAATATATAAGGCACACATGATTATAAGGCTCACTGTTGATTTTTGATCAAATTAAAGGGTTTTAAGTGCGCCTTATAGTCTGTAAAATAGGGTATATGCTACAGTGACTGGCCATGTCTATGTGGGGAAAAACGACAAGGTTATCATTTTAAATGTTGATCATTATTTCATAAATAAATAAAAAAATTCCATATAAGTCTAAAATGCACAGTGAAGTGACACGTAGCAGCATTTTTTTGGGTGGGGGGGATCTGTATTGCATGATGTCGTCAGACGCATTGCAACCTACAATCTGCAGAAGCTGTTGCCATGGAGAGTCCCCCTTTATTTTCTTGCAGTAAAAAGCGGCCAGTGCCTGAAGCAGGGAAACAAGTGTGTCAGCCTGAATAAAGGCAACAAGCACCACTGTACACCATCTGAACCTCGTCTCCGCATGTTGTACATTCATGTTGGAACTTAGTGTTTAAACCCAGCTCGTGTAATGTTCACTTAATGCTACAGTTTGAAGCTCTTCCTGCTGAAACTCAGGAATTAGTCAAGTCTCGGTGTACGTTTCTTCCATCAGAAGCGTTTGAAGGCTGTGAAGTCTGCCTGTCGGCTACACGGATTTACGTCGTGTGGGATTAGCTGTGTGATCTCACACAACGTGTGCATCGTGTATGCTAATGCAGAGATGTTTGGATGTTTGACCTAATTTAGGCACTTTGATGAGAAGAGCAGGTAATTGTTGATTATTTTTTTAATGTGGTGAGCTGAAGCGTCTGTGAACATCTCATTGCAGTGTTTTTATTACATTTATACGAAGGAGAAAATATCTTTACATACGTATTTGTTTTCCAACACAAAGTGATCCTTCAGAAACTTAACACTGTGGTTCAAGTTGACGAGTTATAAACATAGTTTATTGTATGTAGGCCAGTCAAGATAACAAATTTTGCTGAGCGAATCATTGTCTCAGGAATTATTGCGATAAGCGATAATATTGTTTGAAATTTGACAATAATAATTGTCAAATTTAAGAAGTAATGTTGGTTAATTTGTTTTTTATGTAGTACCTTTTTTTTACCACTGGATGACAGTGTAAGACTGTTTGAACCGAAGGATGGATAGTGAGGGAGCGAGCAGTGTGTCTCTTTAAGAAAAATGGGAGGGAGGCCCCTTCACGTGACATGGGCGCTCTCTCCTTCCTGTTTTCGGTTTTCGGTTCTCAAAACTACAAACATTCACTATTAAAACATCTTGGTGATGAGAGACATTGGAGTACTTCTTGTTTAATTTATTTATTTCAATCTTTCACCCATCCTCCTCCATTTCCTCCTGCAGCAACATCAACTCTTATGATTTTTTTTCCCCCCCAGCTTGAGGTAATCATCAATTACACACGAGAGTGCATGCGCACACGCAACTTAATGCACCGCAATTCCAATGGATCTGGCCCCGCTGCTTTCTTGCACAGTTGATGGTAATTATGTCTCTATTTTCTCACACACTGTGGAAGATAATAGTGCCCCAATGTTTGTCTGCAAGTCGTTGCAGCAATTAAAGCTCAGAGTTAATCAATTTCACCGCGGAGACGAACAGTGGAGAACAAGCTTCTCGTGCCGCTGAGGTCACGAACATAGAGATAAAAGAAACATTGGAGTTTTCCACTGGAACATAAGGGATACAGACGGCTGCGATAAAGGCTTAAATTTCCACCATTATGAGCTAAAAGAAAGAATAAGATTGGCCAAATACCTTAAATTAGACATAAGACTTCTTAAATGAAGTAGGGATGGAAAGTACTTTAAAATATTCAACTGTAGCGGAGTTCTCGCTCGAGTGCTTGGATCACTGCTTGACCCTGACACGTCACCCACATCAAACTGGAGGTCCTCCATCTCCTTAATGGGCTTTTAAACATCATTACAGCCTCTGTGACTTTAGTTAAACATGGCCAAGGTTATTGAGTCAAGGTGCCTGGACTGATGCGTGCATCACAGGATACAGTAGCAACCAATCTGGACGGTGATGAGGGGAAATGGTTCGGCATTGATCAAGTGGTGGTGGAGGGAATAAACGTTTAAGATGAACGGAGGGATCGGGGAAATGAGAGCGCTTTAAGGAAGCTCATTGTGAATATTGATTCAGATCGATCCAGTCATCTGTGTTACTCTGATGCTCGAGAGGATCCCTTGAGAGCCGCTGTACATGAGGTGGGACTCACCTTGTAAGGTCAAGCTGTCACTCATGAGCGTGCTGCGGAAGTCAGCTGCACACTTGGATGAATAGATCGTGAGTTGTATGTGAAGGAGGAAAGTTTTCCTCGTGTGTCTTTTCATCCCGTTCCAGTTTAACCCTTTTACGTTTCCTCCCTGCTGAATGTCTCGTGCATCTTTCATTGTACGAGGTTTAACGCACCGGATGTCCTTACTCTAGCAACCACAGACCACAGAGCTACCACAGCCCTCTGTGTGGAGCAGGGAGCTGCTGCAGGGTGCTCAGGGCTGTCAAAGGCCTTCCTCAGTGGCCCAAGGTGCGGTAAATTAGGGTGGAGGCAGGTGTGATTGCTGCACCTTTCCCACTCACAATTTGATGTTGTTGGTCCAGGGGGCCATTGTTTCTGACAAAGTCAAACTATATTCTTTATTAATTTTGTCAGAATTGTTCCAAATGCTCCCATTACTTTACTGTAACTTAGGTAACTTTATCGCCTTTTAGTGTTCCTTAGGAGAAAAATCAACCCTAAGGAAATCCCATTATAAATGTGTTTTGATCCCATAATGATCATATCATAAAATAAGGAATTCCTTATATAACATTTTTTATCCCTATTATTTTACTTCTATCTTTGGGTTTTTACATTAGCACTTTTAGTCATGCTTTGCCTTTTACATTTTAGA
>JARVGV010000713.1:6337092-6348422 GCA_031762435.1 Hypsolebias longignatus
AGCATTCAGTGTTAGACATGATCTGTTTCTGAAAAAGAAACCCAGTTTAACTTTCAGTTTCTTTACTAGGTTTTCCATGTGTATAAATTAACTCAAGACTTGTGTGGGAATGTAAACACAAATAATCAAACACAACACCAACATATTTTATCTTCTGCTTCCTGTCAGACAAATGAGACGGCCGGTACAAAAACCTGATTTGGACTTCAATAGCCAAGCTTTAAGAGGCTACAGGAAAACTTCTAACTGCTTCAAATATAAGTCCAAGCATGCCTTTTTATAGCCTTTCCATTGGTTTTGAGTTATTTTCAGAATCTAGCTGCGGTGTGACCTTTTCACCGTCAAACACCTCGCCCTTTTTCAGGACCTGTTAAAGTCATGGCTTTCATGTCGTCTGACCAGAGACGGGCTTTCCTCACATTCAACTCTAAACCGGAGAGGTTAGGGTGCCACTGCAGACGAGCAGTATGCCTATGTCCCTGTTGCTGAGGGATTTAAGTAGGAAATGGCTGCAGTTTTGGAGATAAGTATTCAAGTGGGTTGGAGCTGCATTGTGAAGAACAGAGGTCTGAAGTGGCACAGAGTGACAGATACTGGCAAGTGGAGAGGACAGTTGTATCCACCACCAGGTGCCATGGCGAAGCCAGGGGGTGGCTATTGTTGGCCTTGGCCACCATAGATTCATAGTTGACTACCCCAATCATTTGAGGAAACTATACTTTTAGGCCATAGAAAACCTACAAAGCATAGTTTCCTCAAATGATTGATGGGGTGGTTCATGTTTCGATTGGGTCCTTCTTACACCTAGAGGCACACACCAAAATGGAAATTGGCGCATTGTTCATATTTTTAAATATTTCCAGCTCAAATTGGACCAACAGATGAATGGTGTTCCCACCTCACCCATTTGCTTTACGACGGGGGACAAAATGGCTCTTAATTAAGTCAACTTCACAGATGTTGATCTCATGTCAAGTGGTTGTAGCCAAGAGTCATCCACAACATGTGCTCTGAGAGTGACATCTCACGGTATTGCGTGATGGCGCATTCAAGGCTTGACAATAACGGCTTCAACACCACCATTTGTCAACTAAGGCCTAAAACTCTGACCTGAAAAGTGGCGAGTGATGAGCATTCCTTTCATCACTCTAGCTTTAAGGTCAGAGTCAAAGTTGTGCGCCATAATATAGATACACTGCTGTTTGTGGACGAGTGCATAATGTGCCGTATGCAGTACTCTATTTTCAGTCTTAACTCGTATGGACTCCAGCTCTGGATCAAAACTCAAAATGCAGCAGCTTCTCTTCCTCCCAGTTTTCCTCCTACTCATGTTGGCATCGTTCATGCGCATGTTGTTCTTGAAGTTCCCTCCAGCCTGCATTGTAGATGTTCATGCAGTAAGAAGCAATTGCAGGTTTTAGTGTTTTCTAAAACCGCAACATTGTTCCTCTCGTTGGGTAATGGCTGCACGGTGAGTTGCGCTTTCACGAGTTTGCACATGCAGAACCTTTCAATGCAAGTTTTGCTTTGCCCCTAACGAAGCAAACTTAAATTTAATGGCTCAGCAAGACACAAAACTTTGCAATTAGGCATCAGCGTGGCTCTATAGCTGCAGCCTTTTTCCTACCAAGAAGTGTTTAAGCAAGTCAGCAGGTCCTCATTAATATTCCAGAAGTGCTTGCGCCTTTCTGCCCTTCTGCCAATCTGCGGCTTCTCTAACCTCCGCGATGACCATGAACTTTTACAATTAGCTGTAACAGTTAATTCGCTGGAGCTCTTCTCTTCATATTCAGAGCTGATCACCTCCATGTCCCTTGCATATTAAACAGCGGAGAGCCCGTCGGGCTGGACGGAGTCCGTGTGTGAGAGGGAGATAGACAACATGAGCAGAGGGGCCAACTGGGGGGTGCTTTAATGTGAGTGCGCTTCCTGAGGGGGATATGGGTCTAGGCAGATACAGCTGCTGCTGTCTGCAGACACAGGCGGGCCCTGAGAATCCATGCACGGTGGCATGGGGGCCATCTTTGACCACAAAAGTTCAAGAACAAGAAGTTAGACTCTAAATCCCGGCGGTCAACATTTGACTGTTTATCTGGGAGGCCAAGCAAACAAGGGGAGTGGGGAGTTACGTAACAGAGATAATTTTCCATTTTTATGGGTTGAACTAGACGCCATGCTTGGTGGAGGGGAGTGGGGGGTGGTAGTCTTCCATCCATCCAGTATCCTAACCCGCTTCTTACTTTTCAGGTAATAAAAAAAACATGACAGTACAAAATACTGTGGGCTGTTTAGTTTTTACATGAATAAAAAATAAAAGTTATTTGTGATGCACAGAGATCCCCATTTTATTTGCACTCCAATGCATTCTGGGTAAATTATATACCGGTAGACAGGTTGTTCTTATGCAAACTCAGTTCAGCTTGAATTGGACATTGATGTTCAGACCTTGGATTTGGAAAGGAGCGCATTGACAGAGGAGAATGGAGAAACAACTCAGCTTTCTGGTAGCTAATATATATACGTATATATACATGTATATATATACGATGTTAGCTTCAGAGCTAATAGCATTAGCTAATAGCATTAGCTCTGAATCTAGTTAAAATGGATCTCGAGTAGTGTCGGCATGGCCTTACACTCCGTTTCTTCAAATTAAAGTCGTCCGAAGAGTTATCTGCAACAGGTAACATATTTATTCCCCGCAACTTTTCATAGATCCCCACTTAAAATGTTCTGAACAACCCCTTTTACTAATTTGTGCCTGTAGAGCCAACATAAACCATTTATTTACCCATTTGCAAAGAACGGTGGAGCGGCGGCACTTTACTTGGAATGTCAGTAAGCTGTCTGCGCTTGTATCTGTCTGTTAGTAAAATATCTACTGAAGCACTGGATGCATTTTAATGAAACTCTCAGAAGGTAAATCATTGGATGTACATTTACAAACAATTAACTTTTGGACTTGAACCCAGACTCTAAAGTGGCTTTATTGCGGAAAACTGCAGACATTGAGCTCAAATGTTAGGTGGTAGTAGCCCAGAGACATCCCCAACACTTTTCTTCCAGGAAGCCCTCACCAGCAGCTGAAGGATAATATTTGGGATGAGGAACTTTTCACGCAGTATCAACATTGATAGCTCAGATCAGCCGAGGCAGCGCAGACTGTGTGTTTAAGGAAATGTAATCCCATCCGGGGGAACCCGCAGGAACATCTGATGGAAGCCTTATCGACGAGGAGGCGCTCGGTCCTTCGGGAACGCTTAGCGTCACTCGGTGGAGTATCTGATTGTTTACTCTCGCATAGCGGCAGGGTAAACGCAGGACAGCAGGCACGGCCGGCTGCAAGACGAGCGCAGAGGAAGATGGAGGGAGTAAGACGTGTAATTTGATTTGCGCATGCTGGGAACTCATCTGTATGCTGCGCCGCATGCATGACGACACACGTAGGGAAGCACGGCGGTCTGTTTGGATGAACTGATGCAATCATGTAAACACTCCATCATCCACATTGACCCACAAACTCAGCATCTCCAGTTCTTATACACTGAAACGACGACACCACTGACCTCTAGCTCCACTCACATATTCACTTGCATTTCTAAGTTTTTTTTAAATTTGATTCTATTTATTTTTTGTCAGATTTGATAAAGTTCCTACTCAGAAGGTAGAAATACATTAACAGCCTTCATGCGTTGGTAATAAAACTGCAACGTGGCCTAAAACTGTAATGGGGGTTCTGTTAAAAGGTTATGAATAACAAATATTTTACCTGTTGTACATAGCTGTTTGAACTTTTTACATTTGTAGAAACTAATGTTTTAATAGTGAAGCAGATGAACGTTGTGTAGAAACCTGTCCACCGCCGTCAGTTTCACATTACAGTTTTTGTTTTTTCAGCAAAAATGTGATTATTACAGGAAGTGCTATAATTAGCTGCAAATATTGTGGGTTTTTTTTAAGTTGAAACTAAGATTTTAAAGCAAAAAAATGGAACAATAAGTAAAAATAAAGAGGAAGGTTAGCTAAACTTTAAAAGAAACAAAATACTAGTTGAATGTCAAAACTAAATGCAAGTTTAAAGTTGCTGAAAGCTAGCTAAACTCTAAAAGTGGCAAAAGCTAACTAAAAGCAAGAAAACAAAATGCTAGCTAAAAACAGCTAATTATCCAAAAACTGCTAAATGTTTTGTAAAGCTCAGTAGCAAAAGCTAGTTAAAAGCTAACGACAATAAAATGCTAGCAAACACAGCTAAAGATAAGCAAAATCTGGTAAGCGTTAGGTAAAATTTAATGTAGCAAAAGGCTTGTAAGGATGGCTATCTGCTGGTCCCTGTCTGTTCTCCTTGTGTTGCCTCCTGCCTGCTCTGTTTGTTTACTGTAATCATTCAGGTAGTTCTTAGTTCTGTGTTTGTTTAATCATTCAGTTAGTCTTAGTTGTGTTTGGTTAATCATTAGTTAGTTCTTAATTCTCATATCCTGTTCTGTGCTCCTAGTTTCATTGTTTCTTGTTGCATCTTTGGTTTGTTCCTCTGTTTTTGTCTCTTAATCGCTCCCAGATGTTTGTAATTGTCCTGCCTTGTCTGTGGGTGTGTACGGTATATATACTCTGCCTGTCAGTCTGTCCTTTGTCGCGTCGTCGTTAGGTGTTGCCTGTTTGTTCCGGTCAGCCAGTCCTGTTCCCTGTTCCCTGGTTATGTGAGTTTGCTGCCCTGTCAGCCTTTTTTGTTATTATTAAAATGTATTTATATTTTATAAAATCTGAGTCTGAGTCCCTGCCTGCACAATTGGGTTCGTGCCTGCCTGAGAAATCCTGACAAGGCTAGCTAAAATCTAAAAGTAGCAAAAGCTAGTTAAAAGCTAAAGACAACAAAATGCTAGCAAAAAGCAGCTAAATGTTAACCAAAAGCTGCTAAAATTAGGTAAAACTTGTAGCAAAAACTAGCTGAAAGCTAAAGACAAAATGCTAGCAAAAACAACTTAAGATTAGCGAAAAACTGCTGTTACATAAAACTTAAAGAATAAAAAAAAACTAGGTAAAATCAAAAAGTAGCAAGAGCTAGTTAAAAGTGAACAACAAAATGCTAACAAAAAGCAGCTAAAGGTTAGCCAAAAGCAGTTAAGGTTTAGCTGAAAGCTAAAATGAGCAGAGCAGTAGCTAAAGGCTGAAAGTATCACAAAAGATAAAAATAGAGCTTGTATGGTGGAGCAAATTTTAAAGAACAATGTTGAAGGCATTGAGATCCCAATGTGTATATATAGGGAATGTATTTTCAAAAAAGTTTAGTATTTCAGAAAGTATAAACTTAAAGACCAAAGACATAGCCTAAATTAGTTGAACGTTTGTCTAATAACTCATGTATGGTAAAGGTATTTAGCTTTAGCTGCTCTGTAAGATTTAAGACTTGAGTTGTTTTAAGAGGGAATTCGTCCACGTTAGCTTCAGTCTCTCTCAGATTAGCCGTTAGCTTAGCAATTAGCAATCCAGTTAGAAATATTATCTTTCGCTCCAAACTGAGGACATTTAACGAACCGTCGCCAACAGATATAAACTTAGCAACCTTTCCAGAGAACACATCCATCCCTTTTTAAAGCTCTTAGACATATAAATTGTTTTTCTCTTCTTTTAACTTTTAAACCCTTCATAGGTTTCAGTTCCAGATGCAAAAGCTTCAAACATTGTTTGTTTCGTATATTCTGGCTTCATCTAAACCAGTTCTGCTCGTAGGACTCAACTGAAATTAGCTCCTGAGATTAACACAGATTGCACTGGGAACCAGGTGGTTGCTGTTCAGAGATTCCTGCTTGAGCTCTGACTGAACCAATCTAAGCCCAGAACTTCCTGTTGGATTCCAGACCCTGACAGACCGTTGTCTGTCCATTTACGCTGTGAAATGAGCTGACGATGGAGGCTTCTGGCGACAACTGTGAATCGGATCAGATTTTTTGTCATTCAATCCATCCATCCATCCATCCATCCATCCATCCATCCATCCATCCATTATCTTCTCGTTATTCCAAAATTGGGTCATGGGAGTAGCATCTCTTTCCACAGCCACCTCTTCCAGCTCTTCTGGGGGAACCTCAAGACTTTCCCAGGCCATCCAAGAGACATGGTCTCTCCAGTGTGTCCTGGGTCTTTCCTGGGGTCTCCTCCCAGTCGAACATGCGCACCTCCCTAGGAAGGCGCCCAGGGAGCATCCTTACCAGATGCTCGAACCACCTCTCAACTGGCTCCTCTCGATTTTGAGGAGCAGCGGTTCTACTTCGAGTCTCTCCAGGATAACCAAACTTCTCCCCCTATCTCCAAGGGAGAGTCCAGCTACCCTGCAGAGGAAACTCATTTCAGCCTCCTGTATCCGCAATCTCATTCTTTCAGTCACTACCCAGAGTTCATGACCATAGTTGAGGGTAGGAAAGTAGACCAACTGGTAAACAGAGAGCTTTGCCTTACAGCTAAGCTCCCTCTTCATCACAACGGACCAGCACAGAGTCTGCAATTCTGCAAATGCTGCACCAATCCATCTGTCAATCTCACTCTCCAGTCTTCCCTCACTTGTGAACAAAACCTTGAACTCCTCCCCTTGAGGCAGAACCTCACCCTCGATCCAAAGACAGCAATCCACCCTTTTCTGAATGATTTTTTAGTCTGTTAGCAAAATATTACATGACCAGCACTATATATTTTAATTTAGGTCTCAGAATATAATCATTGTATGCATCTGCAAGCAGTTTACTTTTGAAGTCAACCAAATTAAAGATGGCCACCACAGCTAATTGACCTTTTCATACCTTAATCGAAAGGCAGGCATATCATGGTATAGTCTCTGTAAACTTTTTCCTTGCCCCGCCCATAACTTCTAAGCCGTTCAAGATCATTTAATGAAATTTCATACACATACACGTCATCACTAGACAGAGTGTTGTGTAAGCTTTCATCAGCTTCAGGGTCAAGGTCATAAATCAAGGTCAAAGTTAAAACAATGTCTTTGCTTGTCTGGATCTTTGCCATAGATTGCTGTGTATGAGTTTTTCGACAGTTATTTGATAAAACTTGTTTTTGGACTGCACGACCATCTTTATTATTAGCAGTATTTTTTTTTCATTATCATTATTTATTATTGTTATTCTGAAATTAACTTTATTGAAAATGTAGTGTCTATGAAGGCTATATGTGCCTGTTTTATTTGCACATACATGTATTTCAATTTCTGTAGCATTTACAGCATGAAATACAGTTCTCTGATAAAGAGTCCACACTCTTTCACTCAGGGAACAGATGACTGACAGATAAGTCCTCGCACTCTCAAATTTATTTGCGCATCTTGATCCTCGCCTCTAAAATGTTTTCAGGCGTAAGGTCATAACTTACCTGGCGTTTCATTGCTTCCTGCTCCCTTTCACCCACATCTCGATGGCGTCGCTCGTGATTTACCGTATGGCTTTAATTAAATGGATGACAGGGGAGGTTGTGGAGGGTTAAAGTGCCCAGCAGGGCTCCAAGATGCAAAATTCCTTGGAATTTTAAATTCCAGTCACATTTGTAGTGCAAAAAAACAAAAAAGACCCATAAAGCAGAATAGGTCCCAAACTGCACTGCTACGTGTTGGAGGGATTAAACAGTTAGAAAAATGTCACCTTTGGAGGAGGAAAGCAGTGATAATAAAGAACCGGAAACTTCACTGCACAGTGGATTCACGGCTCCGGTAGTCCAGCTGGTGTTTTCTTACAGGAAAAAGCATTGGATAAAGAGATACTTTCGTCAGTTTAAAAAAACAAAGACTTCTAATCACATTTGTAGTGTAAAAATTAAAAAAATAAATTAAAAAAGGACAATTTAGAAAAAGTCCCAAACTGTGTTGCATGTTGGAGGGATTAAACAGTTAGAAAAACGTCGCTTTTGGAGGAGGAGAGCGGCGATAATAAAGAACCGGGAACTTCACTGCACAGTGGATTCACGGCTCCGGTAGTCCAGCTGGTGTTTTCTTAGAGGAAAAAGCATCGGCTATAGAGATACTTTCGTCAATTTAAGAAACAAAGACTTCTAGTCACATTTTTAGTGTAAAAATAATAATAAAATTAAAAAAAAAGGACAATTTAGAAAAAGTACCAAACTGCGTTGCTGCATGTTGGAGGGATTAAACAGTTTGAAAAACGTCGCCTTTGGAGGAGAGCAGCGATAATAAAGAACCGGAAACTTCACTGCACAGTGGATTCATGGCTCCGGTAGTCCAGCTGGTGTTTTCTTAGAGGAAAAATCATCGGATATAGATACTTTTGTCAATTTAAGAAACGAGGATCACCCGGTGTTTACCGTGGCTCCTCCTGGCAATGGTTCATATTATTCCTACAGTCTGACATTTCGCAATCACAGCGAGATGACCCTCCTGGCCTTACAGCACGAGGATCCTTTAATTTGCAAATACACCATTCAAACAGATGTTTTTGCAACTTCGAGGAGACTTGTCAGTGCGGCGGCTATTTCCTGCCATGCTGACATTTTCTCATCCCTCTATGCTGTTGTCAATCTCGTGGAAATTAACCCAGATGGATCCAATGAGCAGTTCTAAACACATTTCCTGACCTGGCATGTTTATCAAATATACAGGTTGTCCTCGACTTACGGCGGTCTCTACTTACGGCGCTCCGGACTTACGAACCGCCCCCTAGTGACATCGCGCCGTACGTTGCCTTTTTTATGCAGCATTTTACATTTTTTTCGGGTTTTTTTTAGGGTATTTTGTTAGCTAACTGCTTGGAAACACATTTAGGAACATTAATATGGCCGTTCGAAGTTGTTTTACATTGAAAAAACGTGTTTAAAAAGACGCTACCGATCGCCGTTTTAGTTTCAGTTTCGATTTGCGGCCATAAATGCGGACATACAGCGTCATGTGCGTTCGGCTCCGACCTACGACAGAATCGAGCTATGAACGGTCCTTAGGTCTGGAACCCGTTCGTAGGTCGGGGACTACCTGTATACACAAACATTGGAAAGACAATGTTTACCATATTTTATGGGCTATAAGGCGCATTAAGTAAAAGAAACCATCTGATAAGCTAAACTTTATTCAACTCATTCACAATAACCACATATAATCAGTTTGAGGTCAGTAAATACAACCAGAATTAAAACATAAGACTAGGCCTGTCACAATAACAAATTTTGCTGGACGATTAATTGTCTCAGTAATTATTGCGATAAATGATAATATTGTTTGAAATTTAACAATAACTGATTATCAAACTTTAGAAGAAAATTTTATTTGTTTGGTTGCAGTACCTTTCTTGACCACCTGATGACAGTATAAGACAGTTTGAACCAAAGGATAGATGATTGCGCAGCCTGTCTCTTTAAGAAACAGGAGGCAGGGCCCTTGACGTGACATGGGCTGACTTGGTGCAGACGCTCGGCGGTTTGAGCTCTTTAGCATTTTGCACACAAAGCTTTTGATAAAAAAAATCAGTAAACAAGTTCTCGGCTTCTTTTTGCAGAGAAAAACAACTTTTTACACGAAGGCACAGGTTTCAACTGTGAATTTTGGAGTTTTGACAAGACGGAGATTTATTCCCACAGTCGGCCTTTTAGCTTAGCTCGTAGCTTAGCTTCTTTTAACAATCAAAAACACGATTTTGGACGATCAAAATGGATTTTAAAGAGAAAAGGCGAGGGGTCAGTGAAGAGCACCGGAGTTTAGCTTTTTACCATCCAGCGTCTTCAGTAGAAAGAGAGACACAAAGAAACGATAAAGCCGGTAAATGAAAATGAGGAAGATAATTTTCATTCATCATGCGATTAATTGATTTATTGTTTATCGCAACAGGCCAACAAAAGACGCACCTGAATATAACAAAAGACGCACCTGAATATAAGGCTCACTGTTGATTTTTGAGAAAATTTAAGGATTTTAAGTGCGCCTTATAGTCCAAAAAATACGGTAATTATACAATTTCACACCAACTGGCTTAAAGCTTCATTCATATTTAGTTTCCGTTAAATACAAGCAGCTTGACTTGGAGCTTGATCCTTTGATTAGAACCGTCTTTTCATCAGAAAAAAAAAAAAACCATCCCATCGAGCCGATGAGTCTCCACCTTATCAGTTTAAACGTCTTCATGAACAGACAAAATGAGCGATTTTCATTTCCACGCCATGTCTGCAGCTCGTCTGTCTCCTCCACAGCCTCGCCGTGTTTTTCTGCTTCCACCCAGAAGCCAAAAGCCGCCTCCGCTCGTTCATCTGCAGCAAATATATTTTTTTATCCCAGAACAAATATTTGTCCTCCTCTGAGTCCACATCCAGGCCGGCTGCAGCCAGACGGCCCTCAGGTTCTGCCTGTGGGCTTTACTGAACCTAGCATTAATAATTCAACCACGATGATGATGACGGGGACCGACCTGTCTATCTGCTGAGGAGCCGGCGCCCTCTGGGTGTCCGTCATGAGCCAGGTGAGCCCGGTGAGCCACATGTTCACCTCCTCCTTGCTGAAGGCTTCAGTCACACGAACAGGCAGAAAAAGAACACACAGTTACTGGTTTTTGTCCAAATGTGTGTTTCAGACGTTAAACTTCCTCAAATAAACTGAGATCTTTCCATTTTTAAACCAGATTGTCACAGATGCTGTTATACTGACTTTAAAATAGTGAGTTTTTAAAGCTCGATGGCAGCGCGGTGGCTCAGTGGTTAGCACTGTTGCCTCACAGCAAGAAGGTCCTGGGTTCATCATCTTTAACCACTTCTTCCTTTTCGGGTCACGGGGGTCACTTGTGCCCATGTCCAGTTATCACTATGCGAGAGGCAATGGACACCTGGACAGGTCTTCAGTCCATCACAGAGACACACAGAGACAAACAACCATCCACTCTCTCACACCTGGAGACAATTTAGAGTCACCAATCAGTCTAACGTGCATGTTTTTGTTCTGTGGGAGGAAACTGGAGAAAACCCATGCATGCACGGAGAGAACATGCAAACTCCACCCAGAAAGGCCAGGATTTGAACCGGCGACCTGCTCGCTGAGAGGCAGCAGCTCTACCATCTGCGCCACCGTGCCGCCCTCTACGGGGAAACATTTGCAAATAAAGTTTAATGTTCTGAAAAGTTCAAACGTCACAAAGACCAAACGTGGTGGCACAGAATTTATTACAAGTGTTCTAAACGTGCTCTGGTCTGACCTGCCACACTGAGAGTCCGGAGGCGGAACTCCAGGCCGTACAGCACGATGAAGCAGTGGGCCGGGTCCAGTTTACGAGCCTCCTCCGGAAAACGCTCAAAGTCACGGGAGCCCTTCCCCAACCGCAGCTCCCGGATCTCCTGACTGTCACCTGCAGGGG
>JARVGV010000713.1:6397306-6408185 GCA_031762435.1 Hypsolebias longignatus
CATTTCGACCGATACTTATGGGGCTGATAATAAGTAATAACGGCCATTGAATGGTTGATAACATTCGAAGCGGGTGATATGGCCGTCAAAGGGGGAACATACATAGACTGACAAACTTTCTCTTGTCCTGCCCATAACTTCTGATCCACTCAAGATAATTTAATGAAACTTGATACATGTATGCATCATCACTAGACAGTGCCAGGGTAAAGGTCACAAATCAATGGAAAAACTTGAAAAAGCCATACAAGGTCTTTGCTGTAAAATGCTATAGATTTTGTAGACAGCCGTATAGGTAATGTCTCTCAAGAGGTACTTTAGTTATTGTGGAGGGTTGTGGCTGTGTTAGTTTTATTTTTGTGCTAGATCCTATTTCAATTGGACTTGTTTGTTTCAAACTTTGATAAGGGTGAGACAAGAAGTTGCTACGAGGCCAAGAGATTCGTGTTCTTTCACGTACTGTATTTCCATCCTTCGTTAGAGGTTTAATGTGAGAATGAATTTACAGGAAGCAACAATGATTAATTAAAGTCTGCTTGTCCTTGCTGTTCATCCGACAAACTTGTTTTTCTGTCTTGGCGAATCCAGCCTACATCGAGGACGTGGCTCGCTGCGTGGACCAGAGCAAGCGCCTCATCATCGTCATGACGCCCAGCTACGTGGTGCGGAGGGGGTGGAGCATCTTTGAGCTGGAGACGCGGCTGCGCAACATGCTGGTGACCGGCGAGATCAAAGTCATCCTGATCGAGTGCGCCGAGCTGCGCGGCATCATGAACTACCAGGAGGTGGAGGCCCTCAAACACACCATCAAAACGCTGACGGTCATCAAGTGGCGCGGGCCGTCCAGCAACAAGCTCAACTCCAAGTTCTGGAAGCAGCTGCTCTACGAGATGCCCTTCAAGCGCATGGAGCCCCTGAGCATCTCCCACGAGCAGGTGCTGGACGTCAGCGAGCAGGGCCCCTTCGGCGAGCTCCAGACTGTCTCCGCCATCTCCATGGCCGCGGCCACCTCCACCGCCATGGCGACGGCGCACCCGGACTTGCGCTCGACCTTTCACAACTCTTGCCACACCCAGATGAGGCAGAAACACTATTACCGTAGCTATGACTACGACCTGCCGCCCGGCGGCACGCTGCCGCCGCTCTCCTCTCTGGGCAACCAGCACACCTACTGCAACATCCCCATGACGCTCATCAACGGGCAGCGGCAGCAGGGCAAGTCGCCGCGCCAGCAGAGCCTGGAGGAAGCCCACGGCAACAACGCCATGTTGCCGCTGCTGCCCAGGGAAACCAGCATCTCCAGCGTCATCTGGTGACAAAGGCGACGCCGGGCAGGGTGGACCGTGGCTCAGAGCGGCGTCCATCATGGGGAAGACTCGGACCCTGAATGCACCGGAGCTGAGTGGACGGGTGGCACTAACGAACTTACTGCTGTTCAATTTGCACGAGGAAACAACAGGGGAAGAACTGACGCACCTGATCTGGGAGAGGAGCTCGTTAAAAGAAGTTTATCTGTTCCGATACAAGCTTTTATTAAAACCGAACGATTGAAAAAGATAATAAATAAAAAGTGGACATTTTTATATGCCTGTACGAACACTCGCGTAACACAAGCCAACACTTATCATTTACCCAGAACGTCAAAGGAACACAGGGTTTTGTACATATCTTTTTTTCTAATTCTTCGTAGCAAATGTCCCCCCCCCCCTCATTGGTTGGGAATTGTTTTTATTTCAATTTTTAATTTTTGTTTTGTTTTGTTTCCGTTTGTACTAAAGTGAGGCCTGTAAAGATTTGTCGTTAAAACCGTTGTTACCTTTATTCTGATTTGTTGGCTGGTGTTTTAAAAAACAAAAACGATTTTTGTTGAGTTTTGTTTTATTCGAGGAGATGAGAACGTTTCTAGTCACAGCCCTCAGGAAAAAGGGGTGAAATATTAGAGGTTGGGGGTTTAAGCTCAACCGGATTATGCAAAATAAAATAAAGGCAGGCGACTGGACGTCGCCCCCCCCAATTTGTCTGAACGCTTTCGGGAAATAGAAGAATACGGTGCTAGGCTTCACATCTCTGTTCGTTTGATTTTAAACCACATAAACAGATGATTATATCACTAATAAAATTAATTATGTGTATTATTTTCTGGAAAAAAATAAGAAAAGTATATTTTTGTAAAGGGGATATTTAATTAGAGATGTTATGAAGTTTATAAAAGGAAATCAGGAGGAGTTGAGAAGCTTGTTTTTTTTTTTTTTTGAAAATCACAAAGAATGATTGTTTTTCTGTTTTCATGATGTTTTGAACGCTCCTAGACTTTTTTCCTGTGCTCGTCGACCTCACTGTCATTTCAGCCACTTTAACAGGGATGAAGCTATCCAAGATGTCAGCGCGAAAGCTGCCGCCGCAACGAAGCGTTTACCGTGACCGGGTTTCCTGCGTAGGACCAAACGAGGCTGTTCAGGGCTAAATCTCCCATCTGTCCTCCATTTTCTTCCCCTTCCATTAGTTTTTCCATTCCTCTTGGAGTGATTCACCTGAGACAAATATACGTTTCTCTGCAAAACTTTCAGGCAGGTGACACGACGCTTCGGCTAAAATACGAGGACGAAGGGGTCCAACGCTGGGATTGCCATTAAGGAGTCCCAGTTACTCCGTTAGCAGCAATTCTCTTCCCACTACTCAAATTTCACCTCCTTTACGTAAAACGCCTCTTTTTTAAAACGTTTAATTTTGATGTGAAGTTCTGTGGAAAAGTTATGAACCACTCGTGTTTTAACCCACACTGATGAGCTAATGGCTAGTCTGAGCTAGAGCTGTCATTTCTAACCCGGGCCTGACCTGAATTTGGGCCGGTCCAGGCCATAATAATGTGCTAGATGGGCGGGCCTGTGTCGGGTTTTTGATTGCGTCAGCGGAAGCGCACAACTGACTAACCAGTTATATGGAAAAATAGTTTGCCATACAATCCAAATATATGGCAACATGGCTTGCCATACAATCACCAGCCGCATGCAACCATTTGACTGCGCGCTGACCGGCCTTGAAAGAGGTAAAAAAAATTAAAAATTATTCGGTTAAACTTCAGACGGGACTATTGCCAGGAAGCAACCAATCAAAGCCCAAATGGACATTCATTCAGCCGCTGCACTCAGCGGACGCGCCAAACAGGTGGAGTCACAAAATATCCGGCATGTCAGAGCATGGTCCGTGCCTGAATAATGCAGAATGCAGGCAGAAGCAAGGATTTAATGCTTTGACGGCCACGAAAGGACAAACACCCCCTCAGCTCCGATCTTCTGCCCCACTTTATTGAGCCACATCCATCCACTAAAGCTCAATTAAAAAGGTTGGGGGGTGGGGTTCAGGTTTGGACCTATAATTACTGTTAATTCGTCAGGTCGGGTGGGGTTCAGAAATGATGGCTACGGCCTGGGGTTAGATCTGATTTTTTTGGGCCCAAATGCAACTAGTCTGAGCAAGGCCGAAGTTGACACAAGCACTGTTTTATCAAATTTTAACAACACGGTTAATTTAGTTTAGCAGTTATTTGCAAGCTAGCTGCAGCACGTCTGGGATACGTTCTTTGCAATTACAATATTTCTCTCTGGAATAAATGCAAATTTGTGAATTTGTGTTTTAATTTTTATAAAGAAGCATTTGCATGAACTACTGTAAAATATTTTACTTTCAACAGCAATCCACTTTGGTTTTGGCCCAGCTCAAACTAGCCATTTGCCTGTCTGCAACAGGTAAGATGTTTGTTTATAACACAACCACAGAACCCATCTTCAAAAGGTCTTAACTGTTGTTTTTAACTTCTGTTAATGGATGTCTGTTATACAAAATGTTAATTATGATTATAAATATATTTCACTGGTTGGATAGAGGTAAAAATGGACAGAAAAGTTTGAAAATTTTTAATTTTACTAAAATGAATTAAAAACATGCAAATGTTTTAAGTAAATACAACTTTTTCCCCCCAGACCAAAGCAAGGTGAAGATGATGAGCGCCACAGTGTTTTTTTTTTAATTATTTTATTTTAGAATTATGACTTTTTTTTCTTCAGATTTTGTCAGATTTTCAAGATTAAAGTCAAAATTTTGACTTTTTTCTCAGATTTATAAGATAAATACATTTTTATTATATTATTGTTGTTGTGGCCGTGACCTTCTTCCATACATCCACATTAGTCATCCAGAAAAACATTCTCCTGCAGATCATGTGATAAAGAGCTATTTCCACACATCTGCTCAGATCTAAGATGGCAGCCGATTGTTACTCCTCCTGCAGTTGTGCCATATCTTTTACTTTATTTATTTTGAGAGACTAACTTCAAACTAAAATACCTGCAGCGTCTGAAATGTTTCCGTTAGTGCCATCGAATATGCAAAGTGGGTAAACTTGTACTTGTACACAATAAACGAAAAAACTGAGTTCGTTTCTCGCTGCTCGAACTCGTCACATTTTGCCTTTTATTTTCTGGTCGAAGCCTGACGTTTTATTTTGAAGTGATTGTTTCAAAGTGTGAGCTGCCACATTTGCGTTAGAGACTTTCCTGTTTTCATTCACTCAAGCCGCACTGTCCCTCCACTCCGAGGCAAAGACAAAGAGTCAACAGAAGGGTCAGCTGTGCTCTAATGTGGTAAACGTGTAAATAAACGGTATCATAATTAAGATGAAGACAATCGAGCCATATTCACGAAACTGACGGTCAGTTTTCCCAACAGTATCGACTGACCGCTTACGGAAGCTGTGATGGCAACGGTTTGCATTTTCCTTAACAGGTTGATAACTTTTTTTTTTTTTTTTTAATGTTAAACATTTCTGATGGTGTGGCTTTGATTAGAAAGGTGGTGATGAATATTAACAATATATAGCACAGAATTATTCCAGGCACTTTCACGACTCTTGAGACGAACGTCTCCATTTTCTGATTTATTTTCTATTATGTATCTGCAATGTTAATTAAAAGAGATACTGTTATTAATAATAAAACCACATTTATGGTATTATTTCTCAGTCCTGTGTGTGTTCTGTTCGGGGGTGTGAAAGTGCTGTTTCTTTGCTTTAAAAAAAAATAAAATGACAACCGGCTCTCTTTGTTTATGGAGCGGCGGCACAGATTGCTGACGATGCCCGGATCTGTTTTCTTGGCAGAGGGCCGACCCGACTGCCATAACTCTTCCCGTCTCCCGTAAAACCTTGGGAAAACAATCAATAACTCTCCTTGTTCTCCTCAGAGGCTGAGCCAGTATCATTAAAAAAAAAAAAAAGTCAAATATTAGGAGAGGGTCACAATGCGGCGAGAAACTTTGTGTTCTGTTTGATTGACCTTGAAGAACTAGAGTACGGAAGAAGATAAGCGCCTTTTATTTCAGAATTCTGGCTTTTTAGTCTGGATTCCGATTAAAGTCAGAATTCTCGGCATTTGGAGATTAACGTCAGAATTTAAAAAAATAGTTTTTAAACCTCGTCACTAACCTTCTTCCGTACAGAACATTCATTACAGAAATATATTTAATACTAATGTACAAGTTGCTTGTGTTGGGCACAGCTAACCAAAAGGTTTGCTTTGATAACCCATAATCCACTAACTAAAGAATTAGCTGTACTAACACTATTCCGCTATAAGTACTGTAATTGAAAATAGTGGAAGCTAATGCTAACCGCTAAGCTAAGGCGACTATCGCTCAACCTGGCTCAAATGTCTGTCTTCTTCCGTGGGACTGACACAAACCTATTGATAGTTTGATTCTATTTATTTGATTTGAAGGTGGATGTATGTCACTAAATCGTAAATGCAAAACTGCGGAGTTACACATTGTTGTCTAGCTAGCTAGCTGCTGCATCGACCAATCACACTGCGCACACACGTAGCCAACCAATAGCTTGCCTAGTGGCTCCTTAGAGACACGACAAGAATAAACGTGTAAATTTTGTAGCGGACTTAAAAATAGCAGAACGTAATTTAGCGGAAGCCAACGGTTTCCGACGTTAGCAAAATTGCAAATCTGCTAAATGCAAAGTTAACTTCCCTATTAGCTGTTAGCGGATTAGCAAAACCGTGCTCACCATGGGATTGTGCTCCTTTCTGAATATATTTGAGTTGAACTCACAAAGTGCTGATGTGCTCGCTTACTCAGAAAAACTGACATTTATTGTTTCAAACAATCCATCATCCTATACTTTGATGCAGAAAACATGTTCTTTCCTTCTCACTTTTCTTCTAAATATTGTGTCCACAAAGTAGCTGTCTACTTTTCTGTCTGGGATCAAAGAAGCATCAATAAAATAAAGAAAACAGCAGCAGATGAAAAATCCTGAAATACAACCAAAAAGATCTAGCCTCGGGTGTCTTCAACAAATGATTGATCGTTAGCTTAGCACAAAGATAACAGCAAGAAGGTGAACGTTATGCTCATGATGTACTTTTTATCCTCACCTTTTTTCTTTTGTTTAATACAAATCCAGATTACACAGCAGAGAGCGTTTCTGCCACATATATTTCTAGGATCCAATACAATGTATCCAGAGCTACTTAGCCTTAAAATAAACAGCTAATTGTTGGGATTCAAACAAACTAGCTTGTTTAGAAGCTAGTTAGCTTAGCAGAAAAATAAACAGCACTTTGCACTTTTTGATTACCAAAATTTTACGTCTCCCACTATCTTGTTCTTGCATCAATCAAAACAGCATTGCCGAAATGTTCTACATCATCTGGCTGAGCGTGCTAATTAGCACGTGTTCGATCAATGTTCGTTAAGAGATGATGCACTGTGCCCTTCATCAATGATTGTTTTATTCAAGCTGGACGCTTCAAATCCTTTAAAGTGGAACTTCACAGTTAGTTTCAAACATTATATTGAATATGTTGTTTTGTGCATCTATATAAGAAAAAGTACAGTAAACGTCTAGCGTAAGATGCTTTGCCAACTCAAGCCCTTGGATCCGACCAACCAAAGCTGGACTGTGGAGACGAGCATCGTCATCCTGCACTGGTGTATGCAACTTCTACTAGGCACAACATTCGCCATCCTTTCCTCTGTCATCTCTACAACATTAAACTCATGCATCTGTGCTGGTGTGAGCACGGAAAGCCTCCAGATGTTGTCATCTGAGTGGATGCCATATGGTGTGTGAAAAGGAGGAGCTCCTAAGCGATGACACCTTCCCCCCCCAAATGAAATCATTTTCACTTCATTACAGTGCCACAGCATAATAAGTTCCCTGTACGAAGGCATGTTCTATATGATGGAGGCTTTCACCGCAGCAGATCAGGCTACAAACGCAGATGTTTCATATCCTCTCCCTATCCTGGTGAAGAGAATTACTCACAATGGCAGGTATACCAACCCCCCCATCTACATGTCCCATAGGGCCTTGTTACCCGTTGCAATGTGCTCTGTGACACATCTTCCACTCCAAGAACCAGGCCAATTGTCTGAGCACAGAAAGACGCTGGTGGAGACGGTGTGTGCGGAAGCCAGATAGCATTTGGAGAGGCGATGCAGGCAGCTGTTAACCCAGTTTTGAGGTAATTCTGAGCTCACGAGGCTTCATCGCACCATAATTGGCTTTGCGTTAGTGTATGTGCCAGAGTCATGAATCACTAATCACTTAGCAGGGGCTTCAGTTTGCTGCTGCTTCCTGTGAGATTCGCCTCATCTTTAATTATTTAACATTTTATGATGGTATTGATGTCACTCGTTTGACTCATCAAAGGACGCTTTAGAGGTGTTTTCATGCCTCGGTTGATCCAAACACGTTGGCTGAAATCAGCTGAATGTGTAGAAGGATATTGCAGCTTTGAAACTGAGGAGTTTGTCCACCATGGTTCAACTCCTGGCCATGCCCACATGTCATGGTATCCCTGTGCAAGACACCTGGTCTCTAATTGCTCCCCGGGTGCTTGCATAGCTGCCCACTGCTCCACCTGGGTGTATCTCAGGTGTGATGGGTGTCATTGTATGGGAACGTAGTATGACAAAAATATGAGTGGTATACAGTACAATGATGACAACACATAGCACTTCTCTAAAGAAACCTGGCCTTGATGGGGAAACTCAATAGGGATGTGCTGCCATCTCCTGGACATGCTTTCAAGCTGAATCTTAGCTCAGATGGTCCCTTGCAAGGCATGCCGGGAGAAAATAACATAATTTGGGCCATTAAAAGAAAAGTGGGGTGGCTGGTAAATCATTCAGGCATGATAAAAATCGCATAGGCCTACATCTTCTCTAAATTGCTGCAACTGTAATCTCCCACCCCAAGTTGGAACCTGTAATTGGGATGAATAGAGGTTTTCTATCAGATCATGTGTGGCTGTTATATTCAAATACTTACAAATGGCTCCCAAATGAGCAATGATTTTTTTTTATTATTTGGATTTTCTACATAACAGACCAAGCATTAGATGAATACATAATGGACGACTGTTTTGTGCCTCATTACAAACTCCCCTTGAAAACATGATGATTTTGAATCCATAACCAATACCACACATTTCTCTCTATAAACCGTACAGATCACTGCCTTACCCATTTGGTTAGAGTTATGACTTATATTGTTTTTTTTTATGTCTTTTTGTCTGTTTGCTGCATTGGTTTTAAATTATAACCTACTGGTGGTGTGCCTTAACGTTCTGGACTGATAAAAGGATCAACTAAAAAACCCAACTACAAACAACCAGAGTAGTATGTCTGGAAACCACTGGGTTCTATTGACTTTCTAATGCACATGCTCAAAGTCGGTATTTTGTAAATGCGTTGTGGTCTAGATTAGAGGTAAACCAAAGAACACCTGGCGACAAATGGTAGCGGTACCATCCAGATGCTGGCCCAGACCAGACAGGAGTGACCTTGGTGGTTGCTCTTCATGCCAATGGGCATTGTAGACAATGATGATAATTGTGGTCTAGATAAGTTCATGCTTAGTCCCAGTGTTCATATCTATCGGTACCATACTTAGGGTCCAACTGTGCCGCGGTCATTCCAACACCTGGCAACATTGTACGTTGAAGACCTCTATCGCAACGTGAAATACCAGTAAAACCAATGTATAATAACTGCTGTATGTAAAAGCAAATAAAAAGGAGGTGTACAGGACCAAAAAAACTAGCATTGAACACCATCCTTGAATACCAGAAATATGTCAGATTTGTGATATCATGCAATATTTGTTAGTTTCTAGTCTGCTTTGTCTTCCATCTAGTTCCGCACCAAGCTAAAACCACTGATGGACTCGAGTTAGTTGTGGTAGCCATCTTGAAAATAATTCAAGTTCAGCAGTTGTGGATATACATCCAGGGACTTAGTGTTTCATGTAAATCTTAACACATTTACCTAACAGACAAAAAAAAAAGTTCAGCAGACACACAGAAGCAAAATTTGAAAATATAATTTATTTTGTTTTCAAAAATCTATGGGAAAGCAAAATATGACGTACTTTTTTTTTTCTTCATCTTTCGGCTTCTCCCTTCGTCAGGGGTCGCCACAGCGAACTAGTCGCACGAAGACTTGGCAATTGTTTTTATGCCGGATGCCCTTCCTGACACAACCACAGACCACCGAGCTACCACAGCCCTCTGTGTGGAGCAGAGAGCTGATATCTAGGGTGCCCAGGGGAGCTGATGATGTGGGTTAAGGGCCTTGCTCGAGGGCCCAGAGTGGGGCAGATGAGGGTGGAGACAGGTGTGACTGCTTCACTTATCCCACCCACATTTTTTAGATGTTGGTACCGGGGCTTGAACCCCCAATCTTCCGATCACAAGCTCACCTTCTTAACTTCTGCACCACTCCCACACCTTGTACATATACATAATGAAATAATTTTTTAAAATGTAGTTTACCTAACATATAAATAGTTATTTTTATTCAACTAAGCACATTTTATGTACTAGACATGATCTTTTTTCCCCCCCTTTGTCTATGAAGCGGGAAAAGTGTATTGCAAAGCATCATGGGTAAATGCCAGCTTCTAGTTTCTGCTCACTTTTTATCCACAACACCGCCATTTTGTTTCAGCTGGATAGCTGAACAGGTAAGAAGCTCAATAGTTAATTTATGCGTCTTTATTTCTGTTTTACCTTAAATGTTACAAACAATAACATTGTTTGAAATTTGACAATTAGTAATTATTGTCAAATTTAAGAAGAAATGTTGATACATTTTTGTGTGTAGTACTTTTTTTTTGTATACAAGACTGTTTGAACCGAAGGATGGACAGTGAGGGAGCGAGCAGCGTGTCTCTAAGGAAAATGGGAGAGAAGCCCCTTGACGTGACATGGACTGACTCTCTTTGGTTCTCAAAATGGCCGACTCTCAGTGTGGTTTGAGCTCTTTAGCATAGCATTTTTCACACAAAAGCTTTAAATAAAAAAAATCCGTAAACAAGTTCTCAGCTTCTTTTTGCAGAGAAAAACAACTTTTTACATGAAGGCACGGGTGAATTTTGGAGCTTCATCAAGACGGAGGTTTTTCCACGAGGTCGGCCTGTTAGCTTAGCTTAGCTCGTAGCTTAGCTGCTTTTAACGATCCAAAAAAAAAAAAGATTTTGGATCGTTAAAATGGATTTTTAATATGGAGTTGAGCCTTTTGTCTTCAGTAGAAAGAGAGAAACACAAAACGATAAAGCCGATAAATGAAAATGAGATTGATAATTTTAATTTGTGCAATTAATTGATTTATTGTTTATCGTGACAGGCCTAGCCGTAATGTAATGTATTTTGGGGTTAAAAAGCCACTGGGACGTTGTGTTTAGAAAATAAACGTCTCAGTTTCTCTGAACAACATATGGAACGACCACTGGTCTGGGCTCCTTCTTTTCACCTGATGGCTGCTGGAGTCCTGTTTGGGTTTCTTCTCTGCTTTGAGAAAGGCCCAG
>JARVGV010000713.1:6480138-6491204 GCA_031762435.1 Hypsolebias longignatus
TTGTAGCCAGGTCTCTCTTGTAAATGAGTCCTCGAGGCTCAATTAGATTAACCTGCCTAAATAAAGGTTGAATGAATAACTCGGAGTAGAACCGTTGCTCCTCCACATCAAGAGGAGCCAGTTGAGGTGGTTCAGACACCTTGTCCCTGATAGCAAGCTACCACATTCACTGTAGTAAGTGGGGGGGATCTCCTTCCCCTGTTTTATGAACGATTTTAAGTCATACTTTTTTTTTAATTATGCAGATAAAAAAAACTACAGGTATATACAGTATGAAAATTTATTATTTTAAGTTTCTCATATAGTCTTGCTCTTGTGTTTTTTTTATTCATTTGTAAAACCACTTTGTAAACCTCTCTACGAGAGTTTGCATTTGTATATTGTTAAAACTGACATGTTTTACTGTATGTTGTTGAAAGTTGTTTTTTTTTTAAATAAAGCTACTTCCGGTAGCTTTTTGTAAAATTGTTGATAAAAGTGAACGAAAATAATAAACATCGAAAACTTCATAACATCTTCTTATATTTTGTTGTTGGGTAAAAAGTACATCGTCAGTAATAGTAAAAAAAAAAAATACAAAAAAATATATAAAAAAAAAAAAAAATCAAAGAACCGGAAGTACGCAAGTAAACAAGTGAGTTCGCGCATGCGCATTGATATCCTTCAACACCATCAACGGGAAAGCGCTGTGTTCAAATTCAGTAGTTTTTTCTGTGTGTGTGTTGGCACAGCCGAGATGGAGCAGTGTGATACAAGGTACATCGTATCTATGTGTTCTTTATAAATCAACTTAATTCCATTATTGGTGTTTTGGTTTTCGCTACAACTAAAACAAAGCTTCCACGGCCTCCGACCGCTGTCCTTTGAAGATCGCGCCAAATGACGTTTAGTAATTATTGACTTTAAGTCTGCCCTGCTTTGTTACGAAAACTGCTTTGTCTAAATATATAATATACGTGTCATTCTAGGTTTTATTTTCTAATTTCTAATTCGGCTAACTTTCTATTCACGAATATGTACCACAACGTGTCTAAATGTCTCATTTTATGTTTTTTTCCAACTACAACTGGATCATTTCCCCACTTCTAGTTGACTTCTGGGGCTCCATACCCAAACACTGTGCAAAAAGCCCTTATCTGCTGTGTTAAAGCAGTAATGTTTGTTTCTGATTTTCAGTGCGATGAGGACTCCCCGGGACAGTGTTGGGGTTAAAAGAAGGAGCAAAAGTCGGAGCTACCATCATTCCTACCGCAGCTGTTTAAGTGTTGCTTCAAGGCATGGTTTGACCGCAGGGAGACTCAGCACGAACAGAAAAGCTCCAAAGCTACACGTCGTCACCGTAAGTCGTCCCTGGGCATAACTTTAGACTGATAATAACGCTTGTCTCTTTGTTTTTAACCACGTTTCTCTCAAAGGACAAGGTGAATCCGGAGCACCTGGCTTTGTTGGTGAAAACCGAGTGGCAGCTCTCGTACGTCACCCCTCTCTACCAGTTCAGACACACCCAGCTGAAGAGCTACGCCAAGCAGCTTTCGGCTTTCGTCGTCGCCGAGCAGCAGCGAGGCCTGGCGGTGGAAGTCGGCGGGCAGCAGAACAGCTTCAGAGTCTCGTTTTCGTTGGTGCAGGGGATGACGGAGGCAGACAATGACCCTGAACCGGTCCTCATACAGGTTCGAGCGTGAAGATGAAAGTAACGTTTGTTTTACTGTGGGGTTTTTTTTTTTTTTGGCAATACACCAACTAAATGTGCAAATTGTTGTCTTCTTGCCTGCGCAGATACATTCAAAGCCTGTGTTCGCGAGGCAGGATGAGCCACAGAAGTTAGTTTGGAGTGGCTGGTTGACGTGCATCAATGGCAATCCCGAGTATCTTCACTCCCTTCCAAAAGACTTCACCTGTCTGCCGCTCTTTGGCTACAAAGGGGCTGAAAGGCTCTCCTCTGTGGTCAAATCCTGGTTCCAGAGAACGTTTGACTGCTGCTTCGGTCCCTTGGAGATCAGCCACACCAGCCTACAATGGCTCTTGGCGCTCTGGACTAACTGCCACGCTGAATCCAACATCCAACACCTGAAAATGCTCTGGACTCTACCGTCCGTGCCGCCGCTTCAAGTGACCTACGCGATCGACGCCCGGGATGCGTGGGAGCTGTGGAGCAGCGTGCAAAAATGTTCGCGGGGAAACGGCGACGGTTCAGAGAAGGCGGGCTGGATTGACATGGAGGAGGTGACGGGTTTCATGAAGGGTCTCAAGAACCACTTTTACAGGCACTTCAAGCTGGACCTTTCAGCCGGGACTCTGAACCAGGTCTCCACAGCGCTGGGATCAGCCAAGTGCAGCGGCAAGATCAAGGTGAGGTCTTTGACCAGATGTGTACCGATGTTACACCAATAAAACCATCTTGAAAGAAAGTACAGACTAGGCCTGTCACAATAACAAATTTTTCTGGGCGATTAATTGTCTCAGAAATTATTGCGATAAACGATAATATTGTTTGGAGATCCTCTTAAACTAATGTAATGATAATGACCTAATAATGCAAGTGCATCCTCTCAAAGATCCATAAACTTTAATTTCAAATGAACACTTAACACTGGAACTGGAACACAAAATAAACAACCAAAAATAAAATGGACTCTCAGTCTCCGTTAACAAAAAAAAGCACTTGAGTAAAAAACTAAATGCGACAAACAAAAAGAAAGGAAATAAAAACTGCATTCAACCAATACGGATTATGGAGTCTTTAAACTAAACTGCCCTTCAAAAAATAATAGCCATTAGTTTTATATAGAGAACACGGACAATACTGCCAGTCAGCTGTTCACCTCGGTCATTTGGTTTGAATCCGAAGTGTTCCCACTTTGCTGTTGCGTTCGACTTTGAAACCAATTCTATTTTGTTTTTTTCCCCAATATCAAATAGTGTTTCTTTAGCTTGCTAACTCCTCACGGGGCTCTAATGCTGCAGAGGTAAAGTTCACTCCCCCTTAGCTAAGGAAATGAGAAAGGGAGGGGTCGGTGAAGAGCACCAGAGTTGAGCCTTTTGTCATCCAGTGTCTTCAGTAGAAAGAGAGAGAGACATGGAGAAACGATAAAGCCGATAAATGAAAATTATCGACCTCATTTAAATTCATCATGCTATTGATTTATTGTTTATCGCAACAGGCCTATACACAGTAGTCCCTTGACTATCGTGAGGGTTACGTTCCTGACACCCCTGTGATAAGAGAAAATCCATGAAGTAGGGACGTTCTATTTATTTTAGTATTTATATACATTTTAAGGCTTTATAAACCCTTCCCACCTCTTGCAATGTTTTAAACTCTCTAAAAGAGCACACCGAATGAGAGCAGACAGGCTGATGATATGGTTACTGAGCCAATGTGGGGTTGGAGTGGCCATCGAGGTACATTTCCTGGTGGCCTGGCCCGCTCAGTGATCCCTGAGGGGCACTAAAGGCTCGGTTCGGGTCGCACTTGACTATTTTAAATAAACAATCCACTGACGCTTCCACAGTAGAGGGACAGACCCCAACCCATCCTCTCCTTTCTCTTTCTGAGGCTGTGACAGGCATCCTCAGAAAGAGAAAGGAGGGGGTGGGGTCTGTATTTCCCCATCGCTATTAATGCTCAGGGTGTGGGCCAGGCCACTGGAAACATCCCGGTGCTCCCGATGGCCAGTCGGTCCCTCAGCACAATGCTCTAGTTGGTCGCCTTCCATCAATCAGACAATCGTGTGTCGTGTACGATTTTACATTGAAAACCTGCGAAAGTCGAACTGCGAAGTATCGAGGGACTACTTGTGGATGCTTTTTTGATGTTGTTTGGTTCCAATCAGGCCACAAAATGGAAGAGTTTAAGACTGTGGCAACCATTTTCAGTCTGGATGGTTTTATTGTAGGACTTGATGTGAAAACTTAAACTTAAGTTAATGGGGATCATCTTCATTACATTTTACCAAGGAGGTACGGAGAACTAATCAGTCTCTTTTTATTTCAGATCTCCAACAGCAGATATATGACCACCACCCTGACTCTGCTGACAGAATGTGCCCTCTTCAAAATGCCCATCTGAGCTGGACACTGAGGACTTTTTTATTTTAGATAACCACCTGAAAATGCAGAGCTTGCTTTTATTTCCAGTATATGCAGAACCAAAAATCACAATGTTGTATTTAGTTGTTTTAAGCTTTTAACTCTGGATTTTTAAGTTTTGTGGAAAAGAACGTTGACATTCCAAACATACTCCTCTTTGATGATGATGCGTTGCTTCCATGCATTATGTAAATATGCAAGTATTTCATCCAGCTATTTGTCTTTTATTATTTCTGTCATTTGCAGTTGTAAATAAAAACCTAGCGTTACTCAAATAATGCACGTCGCCCACCGAGCGTTAAATTGAGCTCAGCCGTCGTTTTAGCCGGTCCGGTCAAAGTTTTAAAAAGCTTGTGCGAATTTTCTCGCAATTTCCAAGATTTTACTCAATCTTTCAGTTCTCGGACTGAAAGATATCGGCTACCGCACCAAATTTTAGCTCGATCGTTTTAAAATTATTAGTAGCCATTTTTGAACTTGTACAAAAAAAAAAACCATAAGAAAAAATCCTGTCACTTCAAACAAATTCAACTTTATTCCAGAAAACGACAAAGTACATACATCTTAAACAGGATTACCAAAATGCAATAAATAAAACATTAAATGAAAAATACATTTTTAAAAACAGAATATTGCACCTGTAAGAAAACAAAAATGGCAAATTAAACTGACGTTTTTGGCTGAATAAAGTAACGACACATAGCCGGGCGGGCAGCGTAGCTCTTTAGTTGTTGCTACACGAACACAACTGAACTCACAAAGACAGCGAGGGCGTATGAGTCACAATCGCTGCTTAATGACCGGACCCGTTTTTGGCGCCGAGCTCGTGCTAGTTGTAATCACGTCTCAGCAGATGGTCATTAAGGAGCGTTTTGGAGCTGGAGAATAAAATCAAGTTGAATTTAGAAACTTGAGGTTGACAAAATTTTACAGCCGGTGGCTTTTTATTTTTTTTTAACCACACCCCGACTTACTCAGAACCTACCTGGTCCAAACCATGGGCTGCAGGTTCGAGCCCAGGTTGCGGATCTGGCATTTAACCATTGCCAAATCCTTGAAGTGATTTATTACCCTTTACGTACTGGGTACATCCTGTCTAATTATGTTGTACTTGCGAGGTTTGTAGCCCACGTAAATACCCAGTACTTATGTGTATTTACAAGTAACTTGACCATTGTTGGTACCCGATACGTCATATATAAGTACCAAGTATGTCCCATATAAGTATCTGCTACTTACAAGGTGTGTACCCCATGGGAATAACCAGTACTTAGTAATTTACTTACATCCCATTTAAGTACCCCATATTCACAGGGTACATAACCTGGTATGCCATATATACAAGTACTCAATACTTACAGGTATACACACAATATATGTACTACACATGTAAGTACCTGGAACCTTAAGGGTACATCCTATGCAAATACCCAGTACTTGTGGGGTTTGTACTGGTAACCCATGTAAATACAGTACTTGATATTTATGTAGTATACCCCTCAGTAGTATGTGGTATGTCACAGTACTTTATACATACAAGGTATATACTACGTGTAAGAACCAAGTATGCCCCCTGACAGTACCCAGAACTTTCAGGTTACAGCCCATGTAAGTACCCAATACTTACAGGGTGCATAATCCTTATTAGTCCCTGTACTACATGTAAGTAACATTTATTCAACCTTTATTTATACAGGATTAGTGTCATTGAGTCACAAGGACTTGTTTTTAAGTGAGACCCGTATTGCATGTACGTATATGAGACCACTGTATTAACATGGAAGTATCTCGTACTTGCAAGGAATGTATGTCATGTAGATACCCCATACTTACAAGGTACATTCTGGTACCTACCAGTATATGGGCTAATTTGACATGTACCTCATACCTATTTGCTACAAAATCAGGTATTTTTGTTTGGCGTGTACCTGATACACATCAAGTACATACCTTAAGCCCATGGGGGTTGGGTTGTATTTTGAAATGACCTATTAAAAAAAATCGATTCAACAAACCCCAAGTAATGAGGAAAAGCAAACTTTTTGTGGCAACTTGACGTTTACAGAAAAACCTTTACAGTACATTTCAAGAACCGCAACAGAATCCACAAAACCCACTTCATGATGGGTTTGTGATTCCTCCAAATGATCCAAAACTGAGGGCGGTTACATCAGACATGTTCAACTTAACTACCTCCTCATTCAGTCAGAAATCAACGGGGCGGGGAGGTAGACGATGGGAGGGTGCAGCATCTTCAGGAGGCCAATCCGAGGAAAAAACCTCCGACGAACCCGCTGGACACGACAATGTTTCTCTTTAAGAAATCTGTGGCCTGCAACAAAATTAAAACATTAAAGAGCTCAATAAACAACAAATTAAAAAATATATCTCCTAAAGCAAAGACCAGTTTTGTCTCTTAACTGAGTGTAGTATCCTCAACTCTACACTAGAGTGCACTGTTCTGTTCTCTACTGCTGGAGGGAACCTGGCTGTTGACAAACCTCCTTAGATGGTATTTACATTTAGCTAATGATAAGTAAAAGCATAAAGTACATAACCCTTGTTAGTACCTGGTACATCATATACACAAGTACTTACAAGGTATACACCTCATACACGTCCCATGTAAGCACCTGGAACCTTAAGGGAACATTCTAAGTAAATATCCAGTACTTGTGGTTTGTACCCCATGTAAATACTGGATATTTATAGTAGTACACCCCTTGGTAGTACGTCAAACATAAGTACTTTATACTTCCAAGATACATACTACATGTGAGAACCAAGTATGTCCCCGTTTCCACTACCTCCTTTGTGCTTGCTCAGGATGGGACTGCGATGAAAAGATTCAACGTGTCTGCTGGCTTCCTTCTTTAGATAACTTTTACTAATTGTTAGGGATGCACGATATTATTGGCGCGGTATCCGTATCGGCCGATATATTAAGGTTAAATTTCAATATTGGACATTGGCCATTCCATTAAAATAACTCACTGGTATAAAAGACGCCGTTTTTGCCTGTAGCGGCAGCACGACGTGATGACGTCACCCGATCTCACAGCGGAGAGGAAAACTCAAAATGTCGGCGGCGTGGAAGTTTTATTTTTTGATGGTGAGGACGTCGGATTCCAAAGATTTATGGACGACGTTGAGCCTCGCTACATCGTCCCCAGTCAAGGTATTTTTCCGACGTAACGTTACCCAAGTTACAAGCCGTCATTGAGAAGCTAATAGCCGACAGCACGACTTGTTGGATGAGCCTTACCTCAGACATTTGGACGTCAAGCGTTAGCCTCGTTAGCGTGATTAGACTTACGGCACAATGGATAGACAAAAACTTTGAACTTAAACAGTCTGTTCTTCATGCACAGGAGTGCAGAGGATCCCACACTGCAGCTGGAACAAGTCTCCACAAACAGCATCGCAGGTGACTAATGCTAATAAACAACATTTAACACTTTTCATTTAATAGAAGTTAAAGTGCTATGTATATCATGTGGCTGAAAATGAATATATGTCTCCAGCTCTTACAGCTGTTGCACAATTTTTGTAGCAAATAAGCCTAAATATGTACTGACAAAGGAACGTGTATAAAATATCTGTATCGGCCAAATAAGTTTTAACATATCGAATATCGGCCACAAGTCCAACATGGTGCATCCCTACTACCGTAATTGTCTTTTGTATGTTCCTGTTCAGTGCCCTGAGACGACTTCTGCTGTGGCTTGTGGCTGAACTGAATTAAAAGAAAGAGCGGACTCTGTTCCAGATACCTTTACCTCCTCAATGAACGTGTGGATTTCAGGGGCCGCCTTGTTGGCTCTCTTCTTCAGGTGCTTCTTGGCTTTGTTCACATCTTTCTCCACCTTCTTCCAGTCCACCTGGACGTAACCGCTGTGGTTGGCGACCTGCAGGACGATGAAAATACGCGCAACACTTTCACAAACGGCTGCATGCTCAGAAACGTCGTGCAGGTACACCAAGCGTGCGGTCGTCAGTAACCTTTACTTGGTACGGATTCCCGCTTGCAAGCGCAAGGAGAACGTGTTTGTTAGCAAAATATCCTGAATCGTCGCACAGATGTCACTAAATCTTACAAGATCAAGTCAATGCATCAATCTGCAACTGATGACCCTTTGCAATCAAGATGGCTACCCCGGATAGTTGATGTTAGCGGACACAAAAATAACTACAGCTCGGCTAGTCTTGCAGATATCAAGCATAAAGTTTGATGTGGTAGTAGCCGAGAGTCCAACGCACATTTGGAACGTGACAACCTGTGATGCTGCACAAGACTGTTTTCTAAGTTTGACCAAAACATCTTTAAGTGCCATTCCTCAACAAGCGGACTACGCCGACGTCCCCCGTCGCTGAGCCATTCCAACAGTAAATGTTTGTAGTTTTAGAGATGAACGGAACATGGAACGCGAGTAAACCTTAATGTTTTTTGGTGCAAGATATTCAAGTGGGTGTGTTGTTGGGGGTTTTTTTTTTTTTTTTTTTTTTTCGTCCAAGGCAGCGGAGTGTCGGATCCTGGCGAGTGGAGGAGCCAGGGGGTGGAAAATAGTGCCCTCGTCCGCCATAGATTAAACTTCGGCTCGTTCGTGAAAACTACTGTTAAATTATAAAAACTAGAAACCATAGATGGCTTGTTTACGTTAACATATCGTGGTGGCCATCTTGGATTGTGACGTGGCAACCCAAATATTGATATTAACCTGTCTTAGCCAAGATGCAACCACACCAAAGAGGAAGTCGCTTATTTTTCTAGTTCTCGAGCTCAGAAGCCCGACGTACAGACGGAGGGTATTCAAGTCAACAAAAGAGGATTTTGGTCTAAAACTGCGGCATGAAAGGCAGCGGGCGCTGAGCCTAAACCCTTCGCTTCTCGCCGTTTTAATCTGCTTGTGGTGTCAAAACGAACGATTCCGGAACCCAGACGGCTCGAGTGCGTTCAGCGCCAGCTCACGCGCAACGCTCGTCTTTCTGCCACGGCGCGAGGGCCAGCCGAGCGGCGTGCCGGCAGCGTTGCAACCAAACAAATCTGAATCACAGCAAATGCCCTGTGTGTGCGCTCTCACCTGTAAAAGGAGGAACCCTCCACCGATAGCCGTGGCTGCGATCTTTCCAACTCTTTGGAAAACGTAGCCTGCACACCTGCAAAAGTCGACAACAACAACAACAAAAAAAATTTTAATACAGGTGTGGTTCAGATGATTTAAACTGGATTTACAGCAAAAAATGCACATGAGCCACGTTCAAAACATCTGTCGCAGCTGCTGAGGAGCGATTGGAATGTTTAAAGCAAAAGTACATTTGAAATGATTCTGCTGCTTTGCATTGTTTTCACCCTGCAGAACCCCCGATTTTAATAGGGTTCCAGATATTACTTTATTTATAAAGCAGTTAAAACAGCGACAAGGCCGACCAAAGTGCTGTCCAGCAAAACAAGCAAAGGACACAGGATAAAAGACATAATCCGCAGAGGTAAAGATAAGAACTATATGACTAACATTATAGAATACAGACAAGTTAAAATGAACTCATGCAGCGTCAAAAGTCAGGGAGTAAAAGAGTTAGACTTAAAAACAATGAGAGAGGGAGCCGAGTGGTAACTCATCCCACGGTTCTGGACCTGCAACAGCAAAAGCCGTGTCACCTCTGAGCTTAAAACGAGTGCCTGGAACCAGCAGAAGCATCTGGTCTGCTGGCCTCGGACGGCGCTGTGGGATATGGCTGCAGCAGATCGACGAGATGATATGGGGCAGAACTGTTCAGAGATTTGAAAACGTACCAAAAGATTTTAACATGAATTTGAAAGTGAACCAGGAGCCAGTGCAGGGAGGACAGAACTGGTGTAATGTGCTCTCTCTCTCGCCTGTACCAGTTAAAAATGGGCTGCAGCATTTTGAACCAGTTAACATCTGAATGAGTCCAAAAGGAACGTTGCAGTAATCAAGTCTGGATGTTATGAAATCATGTACTTCTGTCTCAAGGTTACTTTTGGACAGAATGAGATTCGGTTTAGACAAGTCGCTTCAACTGAAAAAAAACCAAACAACAGGATTCAACAATCACGTTTACACGACCGTAAAGTTTCATGTCAGGGTCCATTTTCACTCCCAGGTCAGTGACAACCTGTTTCTCTAACGAGTCTAGAGAGGAAAGGTCGACACAGTCATTCTTGATTGTGCCGTTATGTGTCAACAACATGAATTCAGTCTTCTTCTCATTAACCTCCTGAGACCCTGCGTCCACACACAGAGAGGAAAATATGTATTTGAACACCCTGTGACTTTGCAAGTTCTCCCACGTAGAAATCATGGAGGGGTCTGCAATTTTCATCTTAGGTGCATGTCCACTGTGAGAAACATAATCTATATTTTTAAAAAATCTGGAAATCACAATGTATGATTTTTTTATTTTATTTGTGTTACTGCTGCAAATAAGTACCGTATTTTCCGCCCTATAAGTCACTTTGTCCAATTATGTCCAATAAAGTAGAAAAATCCATAAATATGTTGCTTCGCCCTATAAGTCGCATCTGACATCGCCGCTGGCTGACGTTATGCGTCACCGCTGACAACCTGGAAATGTGGGCCGGTGTTTTGCCTAAAATGGATTGGTTGCAAATGGCGGCCACAGGAGCGTGCACAGAAGGACTTTAACAAGATTAACAGGGTAAAAGCAATTATTTGTTTGCTGAAAATTATAGCAAAGATGTGTCTTAGCAGAACTTTTCCTTGATAAATGAACGTAATTGTCAAATCAGCTGGATTTAAAAATTAGTTTTGCTATGTGCACACGCACGGGTGGGTTGGAACGCATTTCTTTAAAATGTAACAAGATAAACGGCAAAAAAAAAATTTGTTGGCTGACATTATAGTAAGTGTTTCTGAGCTTAAAGGACCACTGACATGAAATTTGAACTTTGCATAAAATGGCACAACATATATATCTTGTCTGATTGAACTATG
>JARVGV010000713.1:6511030-6522644 GCA_031762435.1 Hypsolebias longignatus
GACCCCCCCAAATTTGCTTTTAAAAAATTTCCCTGTTTATGGTCCCCCCCAATAATGAGATGAAATCTACGCCCTTGCATGTGCTGTTGACTAAATACGTTAACGGAACATTCCGGGCTGGTGTTACACTTTTATGGTCGACTGTACACGAATGGTTGACTGCTTACGCTAATGGTACATGTTCACGGTTGACGGCACACTTCTATGATTGATTGAATACAATGACGGTACATGCTTACGATTGACAAAACACATTTTGGTTGACGGTACACGTGCAGTTGACTGAATACGTTAACAGTACATTCATGGCTGGTGTTACTTTTATGGTTGACTTTTTACGTTATGGTACATGCTCACGGTTGACGGTACACTTCTATGGTTGACGGTATACGCTGACGGTACATGCTTACAATTGACAATACACATTTATGGTTGACAGTACATGTGCAGTTGACTGAATACATTAACGGAACACTCCTGGCTGGTGTTACATTTTTATGGTTGACTGTATATGCTGACGGTCCACGCTCGCAGTTAACGATACATGTTTAGGGTTGGCGGTACATGCTCACGGTTGACTGTACACATCTATGGTTGACGGTACACTTCTATGGTTGACTGTATGCTGAACGTCCACGTTCACAGTTGACAATACATGTTTAGGGTTGGTGGTACATGCTTGCTGTTGACGGTACATGCTTGTGATTGATGATACACATTTTGGTTGACAGTAATTGACTGAAATCATTAATGGCTGGTGATACTCATTTATGGTCGACTGTATACGTTAGCAGTGTACACTCGTGGTTGACGATACACACTTATGGTTGATGGTATACTTGCAGTTGACTGTATACATTAGCAAAACATGCTCAGGGTTGACGGTACGTCAGTGTCAATGGTACATGGTTGACTGTATACACTGATGGTCCACACTCACGTTTGACCATACATACACCTTTAACATGACTGAAACAGTTTGTGTCCAAACAAATGGGGTGTTGTGCAGCTTTCTTTCCCTTTTCAAGCAAATAGTGTTTTCCATATCATTGCTTTTCATGTATCAACGATGGTCGACAGCTCATGGTTGACTGTATACCTTCAGTGCGACTGGAATGACTTAAGTCCTTCTCCATCCTCGCAGGATGTTCTGCAGCTTTCTTTGCATGCTAATGGGTTTCCCTTCTTCTTTTTTTTTTTTTGCTATTCATGTACCAATTCCCTTTGAATTCTCCCCACAGGGCGATCAAAGCGTTCCAGGAGGTGCTGTACATCGACCCAGGCTTTTCCCGGGCCAAGGAGATCCACCTTCGCCTGGGTCTCATGTTTAAAGTCAACACAGATTACGAGTCAAGCCTAAAGGTACGACCCGAAGCGTTTTTTCTAACAAGGAGCTGGGAAATGGAGCCATTTTTAAACTTAATTTTTTTTTTTATTGTCTTGCAGCATTTTCAGCTGGCTTTGATTGACTCCAACCCCTGCACTTTGTCCAAAGCTGAAAGTAAGCGCTTTCCTCTCCAGCAGCTTCTTTATTTGAATAATCACCTGCTTTGTATTTCTTCATCATTTGCTATCGCGGTGCTTCTAAATCGCCGCCGTCAGCTCCACTCTCTCGCTTCACTACCTGTTACCTTGGCGACGGTAATATCCATTTTCGCCCAGCCTCTCCGTTGCCATTTGCCTCCTCATTGCTGAACATAAATATCAAGGGCAGCCCCGATCTTCCACCCCTCCTTTCTTTCCCCCCTCGTTTATAACTCCCTCTCTCCCTCCATCTGCTGAGAGTCACTCAGGCAGCTTAGATCAGACACTGCGGCGCTCCAGACAAAGGAAGGTGCCGTCAGGCGCACACCTTACCTACCTTTGGGTTTGTTGCACTTGACGTAGATGAGCGAGCTTTGGTTTATTTATTTTTTTACTTTTCCAAAGAGTTTCCAAAGAGAATCAAAACTAAAAAAAACAGTTGTTTTTCTGAAATGTTTCAACTCATCTCTGTTCTTTCTTTGCAGTTCAGTTCCACATCGCTCATTTGTATGAGATTCAGGTAAGACATTTACGTCTTTTTTCCATTTTTGTTTTGTTTTAGCAAAGGGAACGTGCGCTTCTGTTGTCCTTGCACTCAAGGGTACTGAGCAGGATTGTTGTTTTCTTTCATTTCGTTTGTCATTGAGGCAAAAGTTGCAGAAAGAATTTTTTAAAAATCAATTTAAGCAATGTAGAGGATAGAGCTTTTGTTTTTACTTGATGAATCGAGGCAAGATCAGGGTGCATGAGTGAGTGGGTGGCATAGCAGGAGGAGGGGGGAGATATAAGATTAGCCGATGATCGGGGTTGCCACGGAAACAGTGAAGTCTGTCTCGCCCTCTTTTGTATGCCGGTGGTGCCTTTCCTCTCATGTGTGGAGCGGCACCTCTTTGCAGCCTAGGTGCATGAGCAGAAAGGGCCGTGCGCTTTATTATTCATTCAGTTCAGTTTATTTCTATAGCTGCTTGGATTCATTGGGTTTCATGGACAAATATAACTGTGTATCATCAGCATAACAGTGAAAATTTATCCCATGCTGTTTAAAAACATTACTTATAAGGTAAAAAGTATTGGTCCAAGCACTGAAACTTGAGGAACTCCATGACTAACTTTGGTGTATGATGATGATTCATTATTTACATTTACAAATTGGAATCTATCAGATAGATATGATTTAAGCCTATTTAGATTATTTTTATTATTTCTAAGTAGGCCTGTCGCGATAAACAATAAATCAGTTAATTGCATGATAAATTAAAATTATCGACCTTATTTTCATTTATCGCCTTTATCGTTTCATCATGTCTCTCTCTTTCTATTGAAGACACTGGATGACAAAAGGCTCAACTCTGGTGCTCTTCACTGACTCCTCCCTTTCTCTTTAAAATCTGTGTTAACCATCCAAAATCGCGTTTTTGGGTCGTTAAAAGCAGCTAAGCTGAGAAGCTAAGCTACGAGCTAAGCTAACAGGCAGATGTCGGGGGGGGGGGGGGGACTGTCTTGTTGAAGCTCAAAAAGCTAAAAATTTGTTTTTCTCTGCAAGAAGAAGCTGAGAACTTGTTTGCTGATTTTTATTAAAAGCTTTGTCACAAATGCTATGCTAAAGAGCTCAAATCATACCGAGCATCCGCCATTTTGAGAACTGAATAGAGACAGCCCATGTCATGTCAAGGGGCCTCACTCCCATATTTCTTAGCGACACGCTGCTCACTCCCTCACTATCCATCCTTCAGTTCAAACTGTCATACTGCCATCCAGTGGTCAAAAAAGGCACTACACTCAAAATTAACCAATGTTTCTTCTTAAATTTGACAATTATTGTCAAATTTTAAACAATATTATCGTTTATCTCAATAATTTCTAAGACAATTAATCGCCCAGCAACATTTGTTATCGTGACAGGTCTATATCTTAAGTCTTCCAGAAGTCTTGAAGTAATTTATTTATTTATTTTTTAATGGCGCCTCCAGAAGAGATACCGAGCTTCCAAGGAGGCTTACGAGAGCCTCCTGCAGACGGAGGACCTCCCTGCGCCGGTGAAGGCCACCACCCTGCAGCAACTAGGTAAGCCTTTTAAAAGTTTCCTCAGCAACTTTCCTCTTACGAGCCGTAGAAACGCTAACGAGTGGCCGAACTGCTCCCAGGCTGGATGCATCACACGGTGGAGCCGCTCGGGGACAAAGCCAGCAGGGACAGCTATGCCATTCAGTGTCTGCAGAAATCTCTGGAAGCTGACCCCAACTCCGGACAGTCCTGGTACTTCCTCGGCAGGTACGAGCCTCTTCCCTACAGCTGACTTGGTCTTAAAGCGATCATTTTACGTATGTTTTTAAAATCGTTCTCTTATTCAGATCCGTTTTTCTTCCGAACGTAACTCGTTCTGCCATTTTTGTGTCGTTTCAACGAGTCGTGTGTCGAAACATTTTTCTCCTTCAGGGCATTCCGGCTCTGGTGTTTGTGCACGTTTTAGTTTTTTTTATTTTATTTTTACGTTTAGCTTCGTCTGCCATGTTTTCCCCTTTAGCTTTTTACAGCCATTTACTGCTCAACAAAGTTCAGTCAGGTCTTCTGGATGGTTTCTTTTTTTTTTTTGCTGAGACGTTTCTTTATCCAAAGGACTTCATCAGTCTGAAGAGTCACAACAAACTCAGTCCCACAAGCAGCACACTCACACGGTGGACCGACCAGTTTGCAGGTTGTCACAAGCAAGACAGTTTACCTGGATGATCGAGCATGAACTTTGATGTTTTGAACCACTTTGGCTATGGCTGCCTCAGAGGAGTCGACAGGGGAGAAGGCGGACTCCAGAAACCATCTTATCACCAGCAAACTGCTTGTCTCACTATGTGAATGTGCTGCTTGTGGGACTGAGTTTGTTTTTGGCTCCTCAGACTGATCAAGTCCTTTGGCTGAAGGATGAAACCTCTCAACAACAACCAAAAAAAAAAAAAACCTGTCCAGATGACCTGACTTAACTTTGTTGGATTTTTTTTTTTTTTAAAACCTGGGTTATTGAGCTTTGATCCTTTTACCGTTCATTTCACCTTTTTTCTGTTAAATTTAGTATGTTTATTTATTTTAATTTTTTTTGTTTTGTCTTTCAGCTACTTTTAGATATTCTTCAACTAATTTAGCCTATTTTTCTAATTCACCAAAGTTAATGTTGAATAATCCAGGTATAAACTCATCAATGTTCAGGTTTTTTTTTTATTTTTTTATTTTTATTTTATTTTTTTTTTTTTTGTGAGACGTTTCATCCTTCATCAGAAGGACTATTTTTTTTTTTTTTTTTCCTCCAAGCTACTGTTTTAGGTATTTTTCTGCAAATTTTAGCCTATTTGTGTAATGCACCAAAGTTCATGCTGAATAATCCAGGTATAAGTTCAACAATGTTCAGTTTTTTTTTTTTTTTTTTTTTTTTTTTTCTGAGATGTTTCATCTTTTGTCCAAAATACTTTTTTACAAAAAATGTTATTATTTTAGCTACTGTTTTAGGTATTTTTCTGCAAATTTTAGCCTATTTATGTAATGCACCAAAGTTCATGCTGAATAATCCAGGTATAAATCCAGCAATGTTCAGTTTTTTTTGTTTTTTTTTTTTTTCCTGAGACATTTCATCCAAAGGACTTCTTCAATCTGAGGAGCCACCAAACTGATTTGAAAACAAATTATTTTTCTAGTTATTTTAACTTCAGCCTTTCGTGCTTCTAATTATTTCAACTTTTCGTCCTTTGCTGGTTTCAGCTACTTTTTCTTTAGCTCATTTCAGATTTTTTTTTAGCCTCTTTTTGCCTATTTCAGCTCATTCTGACACATTTCGGCTGTTCTCACCTGTTCAAATTCAACTCGCCGTCACAGTTTAGCGATGGAACCCTCGTGCGCTGCATGCGTGCACGCCTTTCGTTTTTGGCGTCACGTCTGGAACGTTTCGTCTCCCTCAGGTGCTACGCCAGTATCGGAAAGGTCCAGGATGCTTTCATCTCCTACCGGCAGTCCATCGACAAATCCGAGGCCAGCGCCGACACGTGGTGCTCTATAGGGTAAGTGATTATTTCAGTCCGAGCGAATTCGGTCTTTCTTGATCTTTTGCGACAACGTGGCGCTCCCTCTTCCCGTCAGGGTGCTGTACCAGCAGCAGAACCAGCCCATGGACGCTCTGCAGGCCTACATCTGCGCCGTGCAGCTGGACCACAGCCACGCGGCGGCCTGGATGGACCTGGGCACGCTCTACGAGTCCTGCAACCAGCCGCACGACGCCATCAAGTGCTACATCAACGCCACGCGCAGCAAGGGTTGCACCAACACCGCCGCTCTGACGCACCGCATCAAGTGTCTGCAGGTGGGTGGAACGGGACGCCTCTGTGGTGACGTGGGTGGAGGACAGGTGGAGAGCGTCAGACATTTAGAGTTTTAATGTCAGAACTGAGCTCGGTCAGCTGCGAAACCTAATGCTGTTTCACGTCCTTGCTAAACTATTGAATCCCTTTGTAAACCCTTTACTATTCAGAGGGTTCCTTTCATTCTGCACCTCGTGCGCACTACTAACAGGGAATATTCTGCTTCGTGCAACACGACCCCGGAAAATATATAAATATTCAAACTGCAGCTCTTTAATAAAGCAGGTTGCAGATCACAGAAATAATCTGCAGACAGAAGCAGATGAACTTGATTAGTCAAGTTTCTTCAGGTAGAATGATTATTCACTCGATAAATATTAACTAGAGAAATTTCATGTCCTGCGAAAATGCAGTGCCAATACTTGATGGAAAAACAGCTGAAGTTAGCTAAAAACGTGTTGAAATGTAGCTGAAGTGGAAGAAAAAGACTAAGTTAGCAGAAGAAAGCAGAACAAACACACGTGCTGATTTAGGTTTAAATTAGCAGAAACGAGCACAAAAATTGGGAAATTAGCTAAAAAGGATGAAATTAGCAACAAACAAAAGTAGCTGAAAAGGCAGAAAGAAGCTTAAACTATCAGAAAGAAGCATAGAGCTGAAATTGGCATAAAAATGTGGAATTAGCTGAAAAAACTAAAATTATCATAAAAACAGCTAAATATTAGCTGAAATGGCAAAAAACTAAGCTGAAACTAGCAGAAATAAGCTGAAAGGAGCATAACAAGCTGGAATTATCTGAAAGACCTTAATTAGGTTCAAACTAGCAAAAAATTACCATAAAAATTATGAATTTATCTACAAACAGCTGAAATTAGCTAAAAAATAAAAAAAAATAGCTGAAAAAGCAGAAAGACGCTTAAACTACCAGAAGGAAGTGGAAAGAACTGAAATGAGCACAAAAAATGTGGAATTAGCTGAAACGGCTAAAATTACCATAAAAACAGCTAAATAGTAGCTGAAATAGCAAAAAAACTAAGCTGAAACTAGCAGAAATAACAACAACAGCAGAAATAAGCTGAAAGGAGCATAACAAGCTGGAATTATCTGAAAGATGTTAATTAGGTTGAAACTAGCAAAAAATTTCCATACAATTTTTTAATTTATCAACAAACAGCTGAAATTAGCTTAAAAAATACCTGAAAAAGCAGTAAGATGCTTAAACTACCAGAAGGAAGTGGAAAGAACTGAAATGAGCACAAAAAATGTGGAATTAGCTGAAACGGCTAACATTAGCATAAAAACAGCTCAGTAGTAGCTGAAACAGCAAAAAAATAAATAAAATAAAAAGCTAAACTTGCTGTATTTTTTCCACCGTGTAAGTTGAACATTTTTGCATAAATTTGCGAGTCCTGCAACTTTTACATCAAAGCGACTAATATACTTTTTTTTCCCCCTCCATATTTATAAACTAATTTTTGACTGAGATCTGATGATTTTATTCATTCTGACATGGAAAATATTGAACACTACCATTTTCAGCCACTAGAGGGTGGTCGAGTAATATGGCAAGCCAAGTGTTGCATTAAAACGTAAAAGTGGCTATTAATGAGACACTTAGCTTGCCATAGCAGCTACCTTCGTTTCGCTCCGGAACTCCTGGAGCAAACGTCAAATCAGCTGCATTTCAAAAATAGTTTAGCTGTTGTGGTGTTGTGAAGCTTGACCAGCCGCAGCATTTCTTTAAAATTTAACAAGAAAAGCACCTAAACAATTATTTGTTTGCTCGAAATTATAGCAAGGCTGTGTCTCGGTTGAACATTTACTTAATAAACGCACTTCAATGGTCAAATCAGCTGCATTTCGCTGGGGCGGCGCAGAGAAATTAAGCTGATTTGACAGTTGCTCCAGGTGAGCTGGACGAAGGTGGCAGGCTATGGCAAGCCGACTGTGCCATTAATAGCCACTTTTACCTATTACACGACTCAACGGCATGCCATATTGCTCGAGTGCCATCTAGCGGCTGAAAAATGTTCAATATTTTCAGTGAGAATGAATAAAAACGGTCATAGCTCAGCCAAAAATGGGTTTATCAATGGGGGGGTGGGGGTTCATAAATACGTCGCAGGGAATGCAAATTGTGCAAAAAAACAGCGACTTATAGGCCAAACATTATGGTATTAGATGCGACATACAGCTGAAAGAAGTTAGAAGAAACTGAAAAATATTGGGAGTTAGCAGAAAGAAGCTGAAAGGAGCACAAAATCAGCTGAAAGTACCTGTAGCTGAATTTTTTTTTTTTAATTCGCACAAAGAAGCTGAAGCAGAACAAAAAGTGAAAAGAGCTGTAAACAGATCTAAAGATCTGAAGGATGTAAAATGAGCTCAATTAATTTTCTGTGAGAAAAAAAAAATGTCAGAAAAGGGTAAATATTTCAAAAAGCTAAAGTTGCACCAATACCAAATAGCAGGATTGTCCTGAAACAGCCGAACGTTTTGATTCATGATTTGTTGAAATGGCTGAAAACTGTGCTTTCGAGAAAGATGCTGAAAAACGTGCAGAACCTGAAATGATTAACAGGATCAGAACAGAGGGGTTCCAACGGCCTCGCATCTCGTGTTGCTTCATCTCTATTCCTGTCGTTTCTCTTTACATGTGCATGAAGGAATGCCACACCTCCACCTCGTGTGTTAGCATAATATCATTGCATTAAGACAAGCGGGAGCGGCTTGCTTTAATGTCGCTCAGTGTCATTCTGGTTTTAGTGACGATAACCGTCCAAGTTGCCATTGCTGATCATTTCCTTGTTTGAGGTCATCAGTTCTTTTTAATTTAAAGCAGCTTTGTCCTTGATTTTTTTTTTTTTTTCCTTTTTGTTTTTTCACGTCGTTTTCCATTCCCTTAGGCTCAGTTGAGTAACCCCCAGCTCAGTAGCCTACAGGGTAAAAGTAAAATGCTCCCTCTTATTGAGGAGGCGTGGAGTCTACCAATCCCAGCCGAGCTCACCTCCAGGCAGGGAGGCCTGAGCAGTGCACCGCAGCAGGTGAGAGACCAGATAGAGCAACTTGCACCCCCCCACCCTCCCTTTCAACCCCACCCCCTCCTGCAAACACTCACACACACGTGGCTAACACTTGAGCTAAACGTCGCCTCTCTCTAAAAAGATCCAGGTTTGTGAGTATTCACGCTTTCTTGCTTTAAAACGACGAGGATCGCAGCCAAGTGTCACCCACCCATACCCCCCTCCCCCCACACCTTTCTGTCTCGGCTGCACCCATCACCGGTCCAGCAGGTCTCCGTCCTCTTTAAATTCTGTCCTCGTGGTATTTATTTGGGGCGCTGTGTAAAATGTAAAGGGGTGATTTGCAAATCTCATTTGGGGACGTGTTAACATCGAGCGTCGACACTAAGAAGCTGTTTGAAGAAATTAAATTTACGTCGCCAGCAACACGTCCAGGACCTGAGGAGACCCGTCTCAGAAGGACTCGTGCCCCATTCTGGTCTGATGCTCTTCAGCAGTCCTGGTTTGTGAAGCCGCATTGTTGCTAGGCCTGTTACGATAACAAATTTTGCTGGGCGATTAATTGCCTCAGAAATTATCACGATAAATGATAATATTGTTTGAAATTTGACAATAATTAGTCATTATTGTCAAATTTAAAAACATGTTTAATTTGTTTTGAGTGTAGTACCTTTTGTCGGCCACCAGATGGAAGTATAAGACTGTTTGAACTGAAGGATGGATAGTGAGGAAGTGAGCAGCGTGTCTCTTTAAGAAAAATGGGAGTGAGGCCCCTTGAAGTGTCATGGGTTGTCTCTTTCTACAGGACACTGGATGAAAAAAGCTAAACTCCAGTGCTCTTCACTGACTCCTCCCTTTCTCGTCTCTTTAAAAATAACTTTAACGATCTAAAATCGCGTTTTTTTGGAGCGTTAAAAGCAGCTAAGATAAGAAGCTAAGCTACGAGCTAAGCTAACAGGACATCCTCAGAGGAAAAAAGTCCTCGGTCTTATCGAAGCGCCAATATTCATGGTTGAAACCCGTGCCTTCATGTAAAAAGTTTTTTTTCCTCTGCAAAAAGAAGATGGGAGCTTGTTTACTGATTTTTTAAATTAATTTATTTTTTATTAAAAGGTTTGTGTGAAAAATGCAATGCTAAAGAGCTCAAACCACAGAGCGTCCGTCATTTTGAGAACCGAAGAGAGACAGTCCATGTCACGTCAAGGGGCCTCCCTTGACGCTGCTTGATCCTTCACTAGCCATCCTTCAGTTCAAACAGTGTAATACTGCCATATGGTGGTCAAAAAAGGTACTACACACAAAGTTTACCAACATTTCTTCTTAAATTTGACAATACACGTAGTCCCCGACTTACGAACGGGTTCCGGACCTAAGAACGGTTCGTAACTCGATTCTGCCGTAACTCTGAGCCGAACGCACATGGCGCCGTAAGTCCGGGTTTAGAGCTGTAAATCGAACCCGGAAGTAAAACGGCGATCGAAAACGTCTTTTTAAACACGTTTTTTCAATGTAAAACACCTTCAAACGGCAGACAGACAGACAGACAGACAGACAGACAGAGACAGACAGACAGACAGAGACAGACAGACAGACAGACAGACAGACAGACAGACAGACAGACAGACAGACAGATAGATAGATAGATAGATAGATTTTTAAAAAATCTATCTATCTATCTATCTATCTATCTATCTATCTATCTATCTATCTATCTATCTATCTATCACTAATTCAGAAAACAGTAAAAAAAAATATTTAAAAAAAAGACCCCTAAATTCACTGCTGGTGGTTAAAATGTCACCTGTTCATTTGGTAAAGTTAATATTTAAACATGCAGTTGAGTGTCACCATTGCTTATCACAACGGGATGTTGAGTTACAAATAAAACTAAATTAAAAAAAAATAACCAAAAAAAAAGTGCACCCCTAAAGTCATTGTGATAAATTATGTCACATTAATTTCATTATCTTACCCATAGGAGTGAGTTTAAAAACAGGATGATGCAGATATGGACTAGTTGAATGAAGTGTCTCAAAAATATCCTGACGCATGATCAATAATTTCAACCATTTTTTTAATCCATCCAGAGGACCTGACTATTTTGTTAATGTCTCTAAAATAATTATTGAATCAATTGTTTACTTATGTACGTAAATGTAGATGTTTAACAACCCAGTAAAATAAACCATAACACAGGAAACAGAATCTATTTTTATTTAAAAAATTTCGAGGGGGAGGACCCCCCAGTGTGCCCCCACCACAGTTAAAATAAATCCTAGAGAAAACCCTTCTTCCTTCTTTGAGAAGCCCTTGAATGAAGGAAGTGATGGATGTTTACTTTGTAACTTCACAGACCTGATCAAAGAGGTCTGTGCCATCTATTCCTGCTGCCTTCATCAGCTCCTCTTCTCCTCCTGGGTGGTAGTCCATGTATGGAGTCACATTGTAAACCAGACCTAACAAGTCATAAAGACACTCAGTTAAGTTGCATTATTTATGAGGTAAGGACCTTATTGAACAAAATGCATTTACAGATAAAAAGCTGTGAGAATTAATCAATAGTTGTATGCAACCAAAAATGTGTAAACTCCTGAATAATTCAATTATAATATATATATATATTATATATACAGGTGGTCCCCGACTTACGGCGCCATCGACTTACGGCGCTCCGTACTTACGGCTCCACCCCTAGTGACGTCATCGCGCCGTTCGTTGCCTTTTTTATGCAGC
>JARVGV010000713.1:6522744-6543386 GCA_031762435.1 Hypsolebias longignatus
ACAGCGTACTTAAAACGCCGTTTTGCTGTATTTCCAAGCAGTTAGCTAACACAATACCCTAAAAAAAAAAAAAAAAACATAAAATGCTGCATAAAAAAGACAACGTAAGGTGTGATGACGTCACTGGGGTTGCGGTCGTAAACGCAAAAAAACAGGAACCGAGGCGGTCGGGAACCGAGGACTACCTATATATCTAAATAACTGTGTAATGCAAATGTGACAGCACGATAAAAGTTTACAAAATCATATGCGCATCCAAGGGAGTGGTGGCGCAGAGGTTACATGTGGGCCTAATCAGATTGCTGGTTCAACTCCCGGTACAGACATCAAAATGTGGGTGGGATGGGTGAAGCACCCACACCTATCTCCACCCTCATTTGCCCCACTCAGGGCCCTTGAGCAAGGCCTTTAACCCCCACCATCTGCTCCTCTGGGCACCCTAGATGGCAGCTCTCTGCTCCACACAGAGGGCAGTGGTAGCTCGGTGGTCTGGTTGCATCAACAAGGGCATCTGGCATAAAAATAATTGCCAAGTGTTCGTGCAACGTAGTTCGCTGAGGCGACCTCTGATGGAGGGAGCAGCCGAAAGGAGGAGAAAATAAAAAAATATACCAGTAGTATCTGCATAAATTGCTATTTTTTTAAAGTGGAGTTGCTTTAAGGCAGAAGCAACAAACCTTGTTCATTTTTCTGAACTGATGATGATCCAAGAGCTATCTATGACAGGTAAGATATTTACTGTGCAGAACTCAACAGTTTAAATGGTTTTAGTGTTGGGCAATTTTCTGGATCTGTTTGGGAGATTAGCGAGGCGGTCACAAGTTATGAACTCAAGTTGAGTTTTGTAACGCAGGATGCCTGAAACTTGACATTTCCTGTTTTCAGTACGAGCTGGAGGAGAAGTGGAGGGAAAGTCCAAAGAACCTGCCAGAGTTTGTTCGGGTGAGACAAACCCTGAAGCACATCTCAGGTTTTTCCAAATGACTCCCAGAGTCAAGAAGCAAATGAACAATGGAAATCTGTTTAAGAAGAGCGTCACTACTGACTGGAAACTGCAGTTTTATAATTAAATGTTTTTTTTTGTCTGTATTTGTCTGAGGTCTGCTTTGGTTCAAGAGATGGTGGAAAAAACAAACTACGAAACTTTTCATAATAAATGAGAATGCAAATATAAAAGACGCATTTAACAGAAGATTACAGTTCACAAAAGCACATTTAATTATTTTAATAAAACATTCAGCGTACCTAATGTTTGAAAACCATCACAGAAGCTTTGCACTAAATTAAAATCTACGAATGACACTGAGGAAAGAGGTACATCAATATTTACATAAATGAACTAATAAGTCATTTTTAATCATTTCTATTTATGAGTTTTGGGCTGAAATATCTTGAACTCTTTAATCAAAGTCGTTGCACAAACTGAACGGGTGTTTGGGACAAATACTGATGGAACTGAGAGAGTTTAGGTTCAAGTCTCACACCAGAGAAGACAAACAGTCAATGACAAAACACTACAGGAATTTAAAAGTAGTTCCATACTCGAATAAAAAAGCAACAAAGTGCCGAGTGTGCTGCTAGCAAACATTCAGTCTTTCTGCTGATCCTGTCAACACCAAAAACCAGAACAAAGTAAATTCAGCCTCTAAACAACCTTGTGTATGAATATAACACAATTTGTCCATTGTTTCTGTAAATTATTCAACATGTTTAAAAAGACAAAATCCTCAAACATCCACTGCACTTCTGTCTGTACTCAACACTTGACGTGTTTGCAGAATAAGTTATTGATAAATAAATATAACAGATATTCGCTTTACAACAAAAATAAAGTAAATACAAAAGGTAGACACGATGGCATGTGAGGATTCCACATCTGGATTTTTTTTTTTTTCACCATCCACAACAAAGAAGTAACATCTAAACGTTTTAGTGTTAGGAAACAGCAGCTGACGCTCAAATAGACAAAAGTTACAAACTGGAAAGAACAGTGAAGTCAAAAAGACAAACATGGCTTAAAATTAAATTAGTAACTTATGAATTAACCATTTCTTTGTTTTAACAACTTTCAACATGTAAAAACCTCTCCGTTTTAATAAAAGGACTATAGTTTTTTCTTTTAACCCCTAATTATGAATGTACAGAAGCATGTTTCATCACAATAATGGTGAAAATGAAAAGATATCGGACTTGTTTTTCCTGAGTTGCAGTTTAGATTTACTGACTTTTTCAGGCACGTTTGTACAGAAGTATTTAAAAAAAACAAAAACAAAAAAAAAAAAAACTTTTTCATGTTAATCCATTTTTATGTTCTTACAATGTTTTCTTGATGCGATTATGAAATATTTTCACCTTATACAGTATGCATATCCCACAAATGTATTAAGTTACGAACATTTTAATAATGTTATATGAAAATTATTTTGTACTGTGAACATAAAACTAGAAATTTATTTATTTATTTATTTATTTGCAGGGAAGGTAGAAATCAGTGTCCATATCTTAGATTTAGGAGAAATGCTTTTCCAAAAAAAAAAATAATAATAATAATAATAATAATAATAACAAAAGTACAAACAGAAGATTTGCTGCTGCATCTGGCTTCAATCAGTACAATGACAAATTCATTTTAGGGATCTGAAGATGTTATATGATTAAAGTTCATTTTTATATTTGAAGTTAGTTTTACCTGCATGTGGAAAACAAAAAGTGTGTGACTCGTTTTCACAAATTTAAGAATGGTTTTAAAATTATAAATCAAGCTCTTTAATGGTTTTATGGTTTATGCTCAGAAATCTTGTTACAGCTTGTCTGGGGCGGCTGTGGCTCAGTGGTTAGAGCAGTCGTCCTCCAATGGGAGAGTTGGGGGTTTGATTCCACCATTTGTCACATGTTGAAGTGTGAGCAAACCCCTCACTGCCTCTGATGTGTGTCCTACTGGTGTATAAATGTGATCTAAAGCACCGCTTAGCCTCTTTATAATTGTTCAATTAGCTTTGTAGAGATGTAGTAGAGTGCTGTATGAATGTTTGTGTGGAGGTAAATGAGGGCACAGTTTGTGTTGTAAAGCGCTTTGTGTACCATATCTTGACGAGATAAAAATGTGCTATAGAAGTATTTACCATTTACACAGCTTTAAATAGTCTAATGGATGCAGATTTGGTGGGGGAAAGGTTAAAAAAAAAGTTGCTTCTGCAATTTTGGTCACTACAAACTCAAGTTTGTTGGTACAAAACAAAGCAATCTGCCACCAACACTTTGTACCTGCTTTGGCCTCGTTTAAAACCCACCTAAGCAGTCATGCTGATGATTAAATCTAATGTAGAAATATTTTTAGTACCGGTACCTTTTTTAAGGATAGGCTGATATTTACCAAATCCATAGGCGTCCCCTAGTTCCTAATCTGAACTGGTGACAACTAGGCTTGACATCCAAACCTAACCTCTGAGCTTTGGCTCTAAGCTTAACCTTCACTTAATCCACATAAAATACAAGACTACGCAGTCGTAAGCACATAAGTACGAAATGGTTCGCTAAGTGCGAGGTGAAGGTACAAGGAGGCAAAGTATAAACCAGGACCAGGACAAAATACTGCATTGACTTGAACAGCAGTATATCTAACACTTAACACAGCAGCTATGGAATCCCATCTTTTCTTTGGCAGCACTGAGATGGCGGTACACTCCAGTCATAGATGTAAGACAATCGCAGCTTGACCTCCTCCTTGCAGAGCCTGCCGTCCCGCTGCAGCGTCTGATGCTTCTCCAACATGTCCTCCAAGCTCTGCTTGTGCGTCACCAAGTATTTGTTGTTGCAGCCGCGTGATTTATACTCCGTGTCAAAGCGTGGATCGTGTGTCCGCCGAACGTCCACCGGTGCCAGCCAGGCACCCAGGGACACGTCCTCGCTCTGCCACATCTTGAAGTAGCCCGCGTTGAGATGCACGTAACGTACCAGGTCAGCTGAGAGAACGTAGCCACCGCCCAGCGCGTACGGTAGGTAGTAGTCACAGAGCTCCCAGGAGCTTTCTCGCCACTTGCCGGCTGTTTTTACACGGCCTCTACCTGAGAAGAAGCCCCAGTACAACCTGCTGGGTTCCTTCCCCTTCAGCTCCTCCTTGAGGAGGTCCAAGCGCACAAATGTGTCATCGTCTGCTTTGAAGGCAAACTTGAAGTCCACATTCTGGTCCAGCCAGGAGTACATGTGCAGCAGCTTCAGTGTCAAGTTCTCATAAGAATCACGCAAATCGGGCAGTAGCAGCAAGTCCTTGTGTCGTCCTTGCTCCGTGTTCAAATTTTGAAGGTCCTCACTTGATAACCCTTGAGTTCCCACCACAAACATGGCCAAAACATCAGAATCCCGCTTGACAAGCCAGGTGCTGCGGATGATGCTCCTGCGCTCCGTGTACTTGGGGCCTGTTGTGATGAGAACCACAAGGAAAGCTGACAAATCTTTGGACGCAGGGGCAGGATTATGCTGGTCTGGATGGAAGTGCAAATCCTTGGTGTGGGGGGCTAAGCCTGGAGGATCTGGGTGACCCTGCTTCAGGGTTTCTGATGTGCATTTGGCCAAGAAAACAAGGACTGCAGCAAAACTGGACACAGTCCCAATGACTAGAGCTGTCTTATGGCGACACACCAAGCGGATCAGATTCATGGTGCTGAGTCTGGAAAGAAGCACAAAGATTGAACCATCAACACACAAATTCTCAGTTTTATTAGATGCATTAGATATTAAAACCTCAGATTATACAAGCACGAATTAAATACATAAAAATAACGACAAATCAACTTTAATTTCGCATTTTCATGAGGGTACAAGCTGCAGATTTGCTTCACTGTCGATTTACCAGATGCAAAACAACATATTAATGCATTTCTGGACAATCTGGTAGCAACTCTGCCTTGAAAAATCAGGGAAGTTGGCAAAATGAACCACATAGGAGCTGCTTTTCTTGCACCAGCTGAACCCCAAACCGTCCACAACAATGCAGGGAGCAGGTGTGACTTAAAGAGGATTTGCAGTTTACCTCCTTTAGCTTATTAAAAGCAGCCCGTGTCTGTCGATGCAGCCGAGGCGGACCGCAGGCAGCAGCTAGCGTTAGCTACCGACACGAAAGCGCCTGCGCACTTTGTAAACACTCTCCAATGACCGCGAACGTCCGCAGCTGCATCATGTTGGTCTGATCCGGAGGTGAAGCCGGTGGTTCGGGTGGGTTACAATGAGCTGGTCGAACGGTTCGGTGTGTTATCTGCTGCCAGCGGGTTCATTTTCTGCCTTGTAGCGTAAACGCAATCTGTTCTGGTTGGTTGGCTGTGCGTAGCTAAGAGGAAACGGAAGTGAAGCCCCCCGTAAAAAAAAAAAAAAAAAAAGCGACTAAATCTACAAAAAGCTGCGAAAATTGATCAACAAATAAAACTAAAATTGAGTGTTTTTAAATAAGAACTTATTTTTAATTAAATGTCAGGAATAAATACATAAAAATATATCACAGTTTCTGAAAGCACATCAGTTTTGTATCAAATTTAGAACTGAAAAATGGTAGGCGAACCAAAGGACAATCGTGATTCGTTATGAGCATGCGCACTACTCTTCTCGGTGTGCTGCATTCATGTTACCTCGGAAATTAATAGCGTCTTTAGGAATAGAGCACTAAAATTCATTCAACCTTTATTTAGGCAGGTTAATCTCATTGAGCCTCGAGGACTCATTTACAAGAGACCTGGCTACAAACTAAGGATGATGACAACAGCAACAATACAGCAAAAGATTTTCCTTGGACAGTCAACAATAGACAATCATAAGAGAGAAATACAGATTTTTTTAAAAATCTGGATTAAGGACCACATTAACTAAATTAGGCATTCAGGAAACGACACTGTGACTTCGTAATTTTGTCATCATGATGTCAAAAAGCATTTCTGAGCACTTTCAACAGCAAGCGTGTCTGTGCTGCTCTTGTCAACGTACAAAGATTTTCGTGTTATGTTCAATTTAACATTATTATTTTATTATTTGTATTATTTCATTTATTTAAATTTGATCTGTTTTACGTTTCTGTTTTTTTAAAAGCGTTCAGTAATGTTACAGTAATGTAACTGAGAATCTTCACCAGCGTTCAGTAATGTTTTATTGTGAAATTCCCAACCGGAAGTCTAACCTTTGTCGCAGGCTGTAGCTGTCATCAAGATGACCGGTTGCTAATGTCTGTCAACTGTAAAGAAAATCATGGCCTCTGCATAGTAAATTAGTCGCTTGGAGTCTGTAATGTAACTTGACTCTCAAAACGGTTCCAGACCCGAACATGTAAAGCGCATTACTTAATAACTCTGTCCGTTTTAGAATAGCTAACTGGCGTAACTACAACCGGAGCAGCAGAAGAAGAAGATGACGGGTTGGAGCACTGGCCGGGGTCCCCCTTGGACTTGTCCGTTTCTGCTCGCTATCTTTCTGCTAATTTTGACTGTGCGTGTGGTGAAACCAACATCTGAGTTTGACCCATATCAAGTTTTGGGTGTGAGCAGGACTGCCAGTCAAGCAGAAATCAAACGGGCTTACAAGAACCTGGCCAGAGAATGGTGAGGGACAGGAGTCGAACCATGTCATCTTCGTCTTGTCTGTGAAGAATCAGCCCTTTTACTTTACACCTGTGCTAATTATCACATAACTCTCTACAGGCGTTCCTGCTGTCATATAATGTTTAACATATAATGTTTAATAGAAGAGATTATTTTAAGTATGCATAAACTTTATGGTGTAATCTGTGGATTTTCTTTAGGCACCCAGATAAGAGCAAAGACCCTAAAGCTGAAGATATGTTTATTAAGATTTCTAAATCATATGAGGTGGGTGAAAAAGATTCAATTACACATAAAGTACTCAATAGTTTCCTTGTTTTACTGTTGGTCTGTTTCACTTTCTGTACTGCTGTTTTCTGAATTAAGCAAGGATTATTATGTTATTTTTGCCTTTTTCATTTCTCAGATTTTATCTAATGAGGAGCGAAGGTCCAACTTCGATCGTTATGGACAAATGGACGAAAACCAGCCTTTTGCCCAGTCACAACATCACGGTTTCCGCAACTTTCACAGCAGTTTCTACTTTGATGAGTCGTTTTTTCATTTTCCCAGGTATCGTGTGCTTGAACTGGCCTATTTTTCTGATTCTTTTATTAAAGCATTTTGTTCATCGTAAAAACATTTCTGTAAAAAAAAAAAAAAAAAAAACTTGCTCCCAACCAGGCATGTGTGCTCTAATTTAGTCTGCAACAATTATACAAATCAAAATACTCAAATCGTATAAAAGAATGAGCTTTTTCAACACATATGCGAACTCAAGATATTAATGTTTCTAATCAACATTCTTTCCATGTGGTCTTAGAAAAGCATAGTTTGGGAGATTTAAGAATTATATATAAAACACATCCTATTTTAACTTTCAACACTGTTTTCTAGGTCCAGGGATTTTGCTGACAGCAAGTACATGCTTCACCACGCGCAGTATAACAGTGAGGTTCTCCCAGACAGCTATAAGAGGCCATACCTAATCAAAGTGACTTCTGAGTGGTGCTTTGCATGTATGCACATTGAGCCTGTGTGGAAGCAGACTGTGCAGGAGCTGGAACCTCTGGGTAAGAAAAGTGCACATAGCACCCTGAAGCATGTAACATGTGCTTTATAAGGTTCTTAAATATGGTATGTTTTCATATAGTTGGATATCACATCTAGTAGGCATTTGTATTCAGTTTTACAAGACTTTACAGATCTAAAGGAAACGTCCTGGATTTTTAGCCTTGTTCTGTTTTTCATTTTATGTTGGTGTAAACAGTTTGACACTAGGCCTGTCGCAATAAACAATAAATCAATTAATCGCATGATAAATGAAAATTATCGACCTTATTTTCATTTATCGACTTTATCACGTTTTAGTGTCTCTTTCTTTCTACTGAAGACACTGGATGACAAAAGGCTCGACCCCGGTGCTTTTCGCTGACCTCACCCTTTCTCTTTTCTCTTTAAAATCTGTTTTAACTGTCCAAAATCTTGTTTTTGGATCATGAAAAGCAGCTAAGCTGAGAAGCTAAGCTACGAGCTAAGCTAACAGACCAACCTCGGGAAAAACCTCTAAAGAGCTCAAACTACACCGAGCGCCCCCCAGGTTGAGAACCGAAAAACAGGAAGAGAGACAGCCCATGTCACGTCAAGGGGCCTCCCTCCCATTTTTCTTAACGCTGCTCGCTCCCTCACTACCCATCCTTCAGTTCAGTCTTATGCTGCCATCCATTGGTCAAAAAAGGTACTACACACAGAAATTAACCAACATTTCTTCTTAAATTTGACATTAATAATTGTCAAATTTCAAACAATATTATCGTTTATCACAATAATTTCTGAGACAATTAATCACCCAGCAAAATTAGTTATCGTGACAGGCCTAGCTACCACAGCCCTCTGTGTGGAGCAGAGAGCTGCCGTCTAAGGCGCCTGGGAGAGTAGATGGTGGGGGGTTAAATGTACGGAGTGGGGCAAATGAGGGTAGAGGAAGATGCGTTTTTTTTTCACCTTTTTTACTCGCATTTTGATGATGTCAGGCCCGAGGAGTTGAACCAGTGACCTTTCAGTCACAGGCCCAACTTCTCTAACCTCTGCACCACCACTCCCCATATCTAATGAACTGTAGGTAATTCTATATTTTGTTGAGGAACATTATTCTGAACTCGTTGCACTATTTTAGATGTTTGTTTTTAGACTGGTGAACACCTGCCCATCTCTACTTCTGAGAATTCATCTAAAATGTGTTTTTTTTTTATTTTTTATTATTATTCGCCCTCTCATTGACCTGTTGACAATTAATAAATTGTAAAAATAAATAAATAAAATGCTCCTCCATCGTCCCCTGGAACAACAAAATTACGTTATTTCTTCTAAAAATGGTTCAGACTTGTGTTAAACATTTAAAATGTGATTTAAAAATGGGTTTGAGATTTGCAAATTGTTGCGTTTCGTTTGTATTCACGTTTTCCACAGCGCCCCAACTTTTTTTTTTTTTTATTTTATATCACAACCCTGTTTCAGGTGGTTAACTTGTTGGATTTGTCCAAGACATTGTTGCCTTTATGAGGAGATGAGTGCTCCATTTCCAACTTTTTATTTATTTAATTTTATTTAGTTCTAATATTTTGTTCTTGATTTTGACCTTGCCACAGCGTGATCGGTGCAGCCAGTTCCCCTCCCTCCTTAGTAGCTGACCTTAGAAGCCGCTGCAGCCGCTCACGACGCCCCAGAGACGCCCCCCTCAGTGTGTCGTTCAGTCGTCACACAGTAGATGTCAGTAGTTTGTGTGTGATCTTTGTCGTTACTGACCTCCAGCACTGGAAGGTGTTGAATTAGCTGCGACTGTGCTTTTGATCTGTGGGTCAGATGTGACTTCAAACTGAATACATTTGAAGGTAAACAAATTGGATGGGACACCTAAATTATTATTTGTTGTGTACATCATATGCCCATTGAGGGGGGGGTACTGTCATGAGTCACATCCGACCCACGACCGTTGGTACGACGTGATGCGTGGGAGGCGTCACCTTTTTGACGTTGAGAGTCACCGCAGCAGGTTTGGCCTCAGCAGCAGCCATGTTTGATGTAATACTTCCTGAAACTGGAGGTTGTTTTTTTAAAATCACGTCAATGTTCTGTTTGTTTTCCTTCTCTTCTTCACCCATCCCATCTACGATCTTCACATCTTGCCATTCACTCATCTACTCCCCTTCTTGTTTTAATTTTTCCACCTCGCATCGATTCTTTTCTCTTCCCGCTCCAACCGCTCGTCCCCCTCCTTCGCCTCTCTGCATTGGTTTTACTTCCTCTTTTTCTCGCGCCCACCTCCTTTCCATTCCCCGTTCCTTCAGGCGTGTAAGCCCAACCACAGTGCGGAGGGCGGGGGCCAGTCTCTGCCCCCTCACGCAGGCTCGCTGGGCCAAGCAGATGATCAGTCCTGCCCAGCCAAGAGGAGGAGATCCGCCAGTCCTGCCAAGGTAAACGCGCCACTAACCCAGTCATGCCCGCACTTCGGTCCGCCCCTTCAGGTGCAAGTTGGTTGTCTCCAGTTGTGGAGCAAAGAAGGGACTTGAAAGAGACCCTCCATCAGGCTCGCGATCAGAGCTGGAGAACTTTGATTTTAGTGTGTGGCTGCATCTAGGAGTAGGAATACGTACTACTGAAACTGGGCTGCCACAAAAATCCAAGATGGCCACCACCACATGTGCATAAACCTTGTGAGCTGGATAACTTGAAAACTACGTAACAGGCCAACTTCCTTTTTGGTGTGTGGCTGGATCTAGGAAGGTCACTATTGGAAACTGAGTTTGCTACATCAGAATTCAAGATGGCTGCCACTATATGCATTTGCCATATATTTTTTTTGGCCTATAAGTCGTAATTTTTTTCATAAGTTGCATGCTCTACGACTTATACTGCGAAGCGACGCATTTATGGATTTTTCCACTTTTTTAGACGTATTTGGACTGATGTGACTTATACGGCGGGAAATACGGGATATAAACAAACCATCCAGCTACCCCATCATTTGAGGAAACTATGCTTTTTAGTTTTCATGTTGCTTACAAGTATAGATTTTAGAGTTGCTTGTGGGGTGGCCAAAGATTAATCTATAGTAGTCAAGGCCACCATTGGCCATCTTGTGGCTACGGCTGTGTGCCTAGTATTGGATAAAATTCCTCCCACCGCATCATTCTACGCCGCCTCGACTGAGACAAAAAACATCAACCTCTGTTCTTCTACACTCTGGATGGAACTCATACTCACTCGAACATCTTGCACCAAAAAAATTTAGGTTTACCATATTTTCCACCGTACACGTTGCTCCGTCTTATAAGTCACATCAGTCCAAATATGTCTAAATCCATAAATATGTAACCTCGCCATATAAGTCGCATCTATTATGCGTCACCGCTGACGCCTCACGTTTGTTACGCATCATGCTGACAACAATGTTGGCCGGTGTTGTGCCGAAAATCGATTGGCTGCCAAATGGCGGTCGCGGGAGCGTGCACAGGAGGACTTTAACATGAATTTAACAAGATTAAAACTTAAAACAATTACTTGTTTGCTCGAAATTATAGTAAATGTGTGTCTCAGTTGAACTTTTACTGAATAAATGCATTTGAATGGTCAAATTAGCTGCATTTCACCGGGGCGGCGCAGCAAAATGAAGATCGTTTGATGGTTGCTCCAAGCAGAACGAAGGTGGAAGACTGTGGCAGGCCAATTGTGTCATTAATATCTGGTGAAGATTCTCAGTCATCCAGGACATAATAAATTCAAAAAAGTTCAAGACAAAAATAATTAAGTATAATAAATAAGGTCCAGTTGTTTTTGTCTTGAACTGTTTTGAATTTGTCACTACAGTATAACCACATTTTCCTATTACATGCTACAACAGCATGCCTTACTCCTCTGCTGCCATCTAGTGGTTGAAAAATGGTAATGTTCAATGGAAGAAAGTTCATGCTCAGTAATCTAGGTACCAAATCCAATAATTCTCAGCCGTGTCATCTGGACAGTTTCTTTTTTTAATAGAAACATTTAGGGTAGTGTTCAATATTTTCAGTCAGAATTAATGAAAATGGTCATATCTCAGCCAAAAATTGGTTTATAAATTTGTGATAAAATCCATAAATATGTCACTTCATCCAATAAGTTGCAGGGCATGTAAATTATGCAAATAATCGCGACTTATACAGCGAAAAATACGGTACTTGAGCTGCTTTTCCATCGATAAGGGCGACTCCACTTGGCTCTCGTCTTGTCGGCTCTTCTTGGCTATTGATTTGCCGCAGTGACCTGTTTTTCCACCCATTGTGGTCATTAATACGGTAAGTCCGGGTGTAGCCATGCTGCGCCATTGTCTCCAATATCTCTCTGTAAATACCGTCCAGCTCACGATGAATCCAAACATCGGCCGATAACATTAGGAATGTCTGGACCTCATCATTGGTCCACGACTCTTATCTTTGTACTTTCCGTACCAGTAACTGACAAAAACAAGACGTGGTCAAAGAGGAAATTGAGGATCTAATGTTTCACTGGGCGGGTCGTTCAGTGACATAGCTCCACTGGCCAATCAACGACTTAAGCCAAAATCGTAACTTTGGAGCAGTCGGCTTGGAATCACAAGATGGTCCCATAAACTAGGCGGAGTAGGGGTGGTACTGACAGTGGGGAGGTCCTTAACTGGTGCGGTGCAGAACCAGGGAGAGTTGAGACGGTGGAAAAGCGCCGTCAGAAAAACTCCAAACCTTCACATTTGAGGTCCGGGTTACCTCTGCTTGTTGATTACAATGATGTGTTTTCCTCAGAGCGATTCGTGGAGCAGTAACCCGCCACAGCAGCCAGCACCCAGCTGGTACCTCTCCCCTCAGAAACTACAGGTCAGACATTTCTTTCTGTAAATCTGAGCTGTAGCCATTTTTGTATTTGGTTCAGTGTCTGAAGTGAAATTACGTTGAGCTAAAAGGGCCAAAGGATGTTTTGTCACCTGAGCTCAGATCCTCCCGCCTGTCCTCAGGTGCTGGAACAGCTGCGGAATAACCGAGCCAACCTGAAGCCCCCACAGCTGCAGATGTTGGAGCAGCTGGAGTCTCAGCTTGCCGTAATGCAGCAGCACCAGGTGAGTAAAGAACGCACCAAAGACCTACCGAGTCGGACGCCCCTTTGTTCATTTTCACCTTTTTACGTTTCTTACAGATGAAGCAAAATGCCTCAGGAAGTCTGGTGCGCCCCACTTTCCCCAACGGTCCCATCTCCAATGCCCTCCCCTCCCCCAGCCCCAGCCTCCACCCCGCACGGCCCCACCCGGGACTCTACCGGCACCTTTGCCCGCCTCAGCCGATGGCCAATGGGCCCGTGGGCTCCGGGCCTCACGGACACTCGGACTCTGCGGGCGTCAGTAGTAACAGTAGTAATAATCAGCCCTCGGCCACCGGACCCAACAGAGACGTGCCTTACCCGCAAGCTGCCGGCAGCGGCAACGCAGCACTGCTACCTCACTCCTGCACAAGCACGCAAACACAGGACGCCACGCCACACCAGGCCCTGCACCTAAACTCCTCTCAGGTCAGACCCTGTTTCAGTTCATTAACATTTTCATCTTAAAAGATACTTGACAGTGATTACCAGACCGTGTGGTTCCCAAACCTTCAGGCTCCAGAACCACATGATCGGCTTGTGATGCCATCTCTTACTGGTATAACGTACAACAATTGCTAAAAACCCAATAAAATATGGGCTTAACGACGACATAATATCCATAATATCATTTTATTAATTTGACTACCGTACTGTTTTTTTTTTTTTTTTTTTCAACAGTTATGGTGAAATCTGCACCATTACCAATAATTATTGTAACTACACATCCATTGATCCAATGTATTGTATATTATTAGTCTCCATTGTTTACCATACCATTATCCAAGGAGGGCACCCCTCCCTTTCAACAGAACCAAGTGCCCCGCCTACTGAAATTGTCTCCACCCACAACCCCACCTTCCGTACACAATGTTCTCTCACGCATCCCCTCCCCCCTCCAAAAGGAAAAAAAGCACTAGTCTCCCTCTTTCTGTAAACTTTGGCTTGTAAAACTTCCATGTTAGCTTCTAGGTCACAAATCAAGGTCAACGTTAAAACGAGGTCTTTGCTTGTCTGGGCGTTAATGTCCAATCTATTCAAGATAATTGAAACGTGATACGATTTTGTACCACCACTACACTACATGTTGCATACACTTTTCACAGCACCAGCTTTAAGGTCAAAGATTAAGGTCAAAGTTTTAGCTAGGTATTTGCTCATCCGCATCATAGTTTCTTATCCGCTCATGATAATTTATTGAAACTTCATACACACATGCATTATCACTAGACTGTCATGTATGCTTTTAATGGCCCCAGCTCCAGGGTCACAAATCAAGGTCAGCACCAAAATGAGTTGTTTGCTTGTCTGGACCTTAGCCTCCGATCTGCTCAAGATAATTTACTGCAACATGATTTGGTTTTGTACCACCATGACACTGCTTGTTGTGTATGCTTTTCATAGCACCAGCTTTAAGGTCAAAGATCAAGGTCAAAGTTCAAACTATACATTTGTTTGTCCAGATCGTAAGTTCTGATCCGCTCATGATGATTTGTTGAAATCTCATACACGCATGCATCATCACTGTACTGTCATGTTTTGCTTTCCGTCACCCCAGTTTCAAGGTCACAAATCAAGGTCAAGTGTTAACCTTTGATGACTGGTGTATAATGTGCTGTACTCTTGTTACATCAAAGTGTAACTATAGATTATCTTAAGACCCACACTAACTGTTGAACACTGTTTCGTTCAGGGGCTTCAGAAGGAGTGTGTTCCCCACTCGGCAGGCTCAAACACCGAGGGGCCCCCCTCTCAGCCTCAAACCCCCAACTCTGCCGCTCACCCCAGCAATCAGGTTGGACATTCCACGAACGCCCTGTCGTCATGGCAGCAGCCTCACAACCACCTTCCCTCGCCACCCTCCCTCCCTCTCGCCTCTACCTCAGGTGGTGCTGGACCCAGCGTGTCCACTACCAAAGATGGCAACACCGCAGTCACGTCCCTTGGAAACGGGGGCTCAGGCGACAAGGCGCCGTTGCCGCCGCCATCCGCCGATGGCAAACGGGCACAGGCGGACGGCCTAGCCAATCACGTCCACTCTGGGGATGGTGGCACGGTGGCAGAAGGTGACGAAAAGCCAAGCCTTAGCGCAGACAATCCCAGGCTATCTGCCCTGCTGGCGGGGGGGAAGGGCCCAGAGGAGAACGAGAGACCGTCGGAAGGGGCGGCATCCACAGAGTTCCAGAAAAAGGTCAACAACATCCACCCGGCCGTCCTCCCCTCTGTTCCCCAACGGCAAGGAAGCTCAGCCACCTCCACCGTCACGTCACACAAATCCTCTGAACACACCCAAACGGGCGCCCACAGTCCCCTCAACGCCACGTCCACCGCACCTGCTGTCAACGGAAACGGCAAGGGAGGCATCTCCGAAGACTCCCAAAGTCCTCTGAAGGCCGAGCCGCCCGCTCTCACGGGTCTTAAAGCGACGCCTCCGCACGGACACAGCTCATCCTCGTCGTCGTCCTCCATATCCATCTACCCCAGCTCCACAGACGTTCTGAAGGCCTGCAGGTGAGGCTGAAATGAACCGTCACCACATTCTGACCTTGTTCAACCCCCCTCAGAATGAGAATCCTTCTCGGTGGGGGACGAGTGCATTTAATTAGAAATTCAAGTAACGTCCTTGATTTTGTGAAGTACAGTATATTACTGGTTTCTTGTTTAGTTTGTCAGAACATCAGTTTGTTTTTGAACAGATCGCCCCCCGGTGGCCATAAAATGTAACTACAGTGTAACCAACAAATTATTATGTAACATCACAGCGCCGTGTTGTTGCCAGGCAGATTCCTCTCGGCAGTACAGATTGCCCTGTTGCATTATTTTCTCTGTTTAAATGTAACAAATCCTGCGTTGCTGGCAGGAATCTGGGGAAGAACGGGCTGTCAAACAGCAGCATCCTCCTCGATAAGTGCCCCCCACCCCGGCTGCCGCCACCTCCCTCGCCAGCCCTGCCCAAAGACAAGCTGAACCCTCCCACACCCAGCATTTACGTAAGCAGCCAAACTATAGCGATTAAGCTTGAGGTCTATCAAACCCTTTAACTTTTCCTGTTTCCGGTTTCTAAACCAGCTGGAAAACAAGAGGGATGCTTTTTTCCCACCGCTGCACCAGTTCTGCACAAACCCCTCCAACCCTGTCACTGTCATCAGAGGCCTGGCTGGAGCGCTCAAACTGGGTAAGTGCTCAGTTTGGGTTAACTTCCCCTTCTCCTTGTTGTATGTTGTTTTAGAATCAAACCATTTTCTACCTCTTTGTTGTCAGACCTGGGTCTGTTCTCCACCAAGACGCTAGTTGAGGCCAACCCAGAGCACCCAGTGGAGGTCTGGACGCAGCTCTTGCAGCCAGCGGACGAGAACTGGGACCCGACCGGCACAAAGAAAATGTGGCGCTGCGAGAGCACCCGCACTGTCACCACCATCGCCAAATACGCCCAGTATCAGGCCGCGTCCTTCCAGGAGTCGCTGAGGGTTCGTTACGCTTCATCTGTTTTTGTTTAGATGGATTATTTTAAGGTTTAATTGTTTTTTTTTTTTATTGTTTAATTTCAGGAAGAGAACGAGAAGAAGGCGCTAAAAGAGCCTTTGGACACCGACCCATCATCAGCAGACAGGTACTTTATGCTCTTTTGGACTTTTTGAAAAATCATTGTGCCTGTTGCTGATTGTCTTTTTGTTTCAAGTGCTGCACGAAAGAGAAGAGGACCTTTAAAACACATCAAATTTGGAACCAACATTGACGTTTCAGATGAAAGAAAGTAAGTCTGAGCTTAATGTTTTTTATACATTCGTCTGAAATACGTATTATGGTATCGTCTACGTACGTATGTACGCAACGTTCTTGTCCAAGTCATAACTTCTGATCCACTCGAGGTAATTTAATGAAACTTCATACACTTAGGCAACATCACTAGACAAAGTGTCCTGTACACGTTTCATCACCTCAGCTCCAATGTCAAAGTCACAAATCAAGGTCAACTGTTATTCAAGACCTTCGCTTGTATAGACTTGCCAGGAAGAAAATCTGGCGTAAAAACAATTGCCAAATTTTCGTGCGAGTTTGCTCGCTGTGGCTGCCCCTGAAAGACAGCAGCCATTTAAAGACCAAATTTGACTTGTAGCATAATCTTTTCATCACCCCAACTTAAAGGTCAAGGTCATAAATCAAGCTCAAATGCTATACGAGGTCTGTTTGTCCAGGTTATTTGCTGTATAATAGACTAGCGTATAATGTATTACATGCAGGACTTTCGTCTTGTCTTCTGATCTTCAAAAAGTGTCGTTTTTTAAATTCCTGCTCTTTGGTTTGTTTCTTTGCGCTCCCCTCCAGGTGGAAACAGCAGCTGCAGGAGCTCGGCAAACTGCCGGCCTTCGCGCGAGTCGTCTCCGCCGGCAACCTGCTCAGCCACGTGGGCCACACCATCCTGGGGATGAACACGGTCCAGCTCTACATGAAGGTGCCCGGGAGCCGGATCCCCGGCCACCAGGAGCACAACAACTTCTGCGCCGTCAACATCAACATCGGGCCCGGCGACTGCGAGTGGTTCGCCGTGCCGGAGCCGTACTGGGGAGTGATGAGCAACTTCTGCGAGAAGTAAGATCTACTCTGTCTTTGCTTCTCCTCCTCACACAAACGCTCTTCAATGTCCTTTTTTTTTTTCCAGGAACAACATCAACTTCCTGATGGGATCGTGGTGGCCCAACCTGGAGGACCTATACGAGGCTGACGTGCCCGTTTACCGCTTCATCCAGCGTCCAGGTGATTTGGTGTGGCTCAACACGGGCACCATCCACTGGGTTCAAGCTATCGGCTGGTGCAACAACATCACCTGGAACGTTGGACCTCTCACCGGTACGCTGGGAGCTATAGGATGAGTTCATGCTTCAGATAGTCTGCTCACTTCACTGGTTTCACCTGTTTTTTATTTTTTTACGCCTGTCAAAAAATGCACATTAGTATTGTCTTTGTCTGTAAACTTTCAAAGGTCAGAGTCACAAAAAGAGGTCAAATATAAAATAATGGCTTTGCTTGTCCCACCCATAAGTTCAGATTTGCCCAATATATTTTAAAGAACCTTGATATACAGTTGTAGCCCTTTCACTGTGATACATAATTTAAAATGCTCACGCTCTGTGTCAAGGTCACAAATCAAGGTCAAAGTTCAAACCAGTCTTTTGGTTGTCAGGACCAAAACTTCAGATCTATTTGAGAGAATTTAAGCAAAACGGGAAATGACTACCTCTGCTAGTCAGCATGTCATGTAAACTTTTCATCGCACTGGGGTCAAGGTCAAAGTTAGTCAGGTTTTTGCTTGTCAGTACCATAACTTCTGATCGATTCGAGACAATTTACCAAAAATTGAAATGACTGTACTACCACTAGTCGGCATGTCGTACACTTTTCATCACACTGGGGTCAAGGTCACAAACGGGTCAAAGTTAAAACTAGATTTTTTTTTTTCTTGTCAGTACTAAAAGTTCGGATCCATTTGAAACAATTGACCAAAATGTGAAATGACTGTACCACCACTAGTCGGCATGTCATGTACACTTTTCATCATACTGGATTGAAGGTCAAGGTCCCAAATCAAGGTCAAAGTTGTAACAGGTTATTGCTTGTCTTATGCATAACTTCTGATCCTCTCAAGATAATTTAACATCATACACATTTTTACTGCACCTAGACAGCGTGTCGTGTAATCTTTATCAAGGTCACAAATCAAGGTCAAAGTTATACAAGGTCATTGCTTGTCTCGTGCATAACTTCTGATCTTAAGATAATTTAACAAACTTTATATGCATTTGTACCACCACTATGCAGCATGTCGTGTAATCTTTATCAAGGTCACAAATCAAGGTCAAAGTATATACAAGGTATTTTTCTTGTCCGGGCCGTTGCTATTGATCACTGTGTATAATGAGCCATCTGTGGTACTCCTGTTTTTTGTTCCAGCCCACCAGTACAAGCTGGCTGTGGAGCGTTACGAGTGGAACAAACTCCAGAGCGTCAAGTCCATGGTTCCCATGGTGCACCTCTCCTGGAACATGGCGCGCAACATCAAAGTGTCCGACCACAAGCTGTTTGAGATGATCAAGTGAGACTCCCTCATCGTCCTGCTGTCCATGAACTGTTTCTGAGTCGAACGCTGACGGTGGCGCTCTCGTTGCAGGTACTGCCTGCTGCGGACGTTGAAGCAGTGCCAGCGGGTGAAGGAGGCCCTGATGTCGGCCGGGAAGGAGACGGTCCTGAGGCCGAGGAGCAGGGACGAGCCGGCCCACTACTGCACTATCTGTGAGGTTGGTCAACCTACCAGGAACATTTTAGCTTCTGGGTGTCTGACTTACGAGCTAAAAGTGTCTGTCCACGCCTGTCACTTATGTCTTGCAACAACTGGCCATTTAAAAACTAGAGACATTGCATCTACATTTACAAGAAGCTGAAACTTAAGTTGTTTGGGTCATAACAAGCTAAAAGGAGCAAACTAGTAGCTAAAAGTAGCATAAGACAAATTGAAAAGTGCACTGAAGCAGATTTTTGATGATTTTGATAGACATCTCAGTGCATTTCTATGTTTGTTTTTATGAATTAAATAATTTGTCTAAAAGTTGCAAAAGCTAAAGCACCCGTCAGCTGAATTAGCCGAACGTTTTGATACAAGAATGAGCTAGAAAAAAAGAAAAAAAACTACAGCATTAAAATGGTGTAAATGTCAAATCAACGCTAAGGGAAATAATTGTTTTGAGACGTCGCCTCTTTGCCGAAGACTATCAGATTTTCTGAAAATAAATGAAAGTTTTTGTTCTCCATCTTGGAGCAAAGAGGGGAAATACTTTTCCATCTGTTTCAAATTTTGAACTGGATAAGTTGAACAATGAGTGAAGTGCCGACTTCGTTTCACTGTGTGGTTGCAACTAGGCTTAAATATCACCGTAGAAAATTGGGTTGCCACGTCAAAATCCAAGATGGCTGCCACCATATATACAATATACAGGTACATGTAGTCCTCGACTTACGAACGGATTCCGTACCTACAAACCATTCGTAACCCGATTTTGCTGTAAGTCGGAACTCATTACACGCGGCGCAGCACCCGTTCGTAAGTCTAGATTTTTTTGCCGTAAGTCGAGGAAATACATGTAAATGTATGCTAATGCTGCGCCGCACACCCGTTCTTTAAGTCCGAGTTGCCGTAAGTCGAGGGCGCCTTAAGTCAAGGACTACCTGTATATGTAAACCGGCCACCCCGATCATTTGATGAAGCTACGCTTTCTAGTTTTTATATTGCTTAAAAGTATAGTTTCCTCAAATGATTGAGGTGGCCCACAACCTATTGCATGGTTCCCAACCATGGTCCTTGAGGAACGCCATCCTGCATGTTTTAGTTGTTTCCCTACTCCAACACACCTGATTTAGGGATTTAATTACTTCAAGTACTGCCGAAACTTGATAATCACCCATTCACTCAAATCAGGTGTGTTTGAAACAACTAAAACATGCAGGATGGTGTTCCTCAAGGACCAGTGTTGGGAACCAGTTCAATTCTAAGCAACAGGTGCTTTAACACATTTCATTTCAGTGAAGCCTTTTGGCTGTTTTACGTCGCTACATCAGCGCTGTAGTTGTTCGTTTGCCGCCTTTCGGCTCAGCGTTTTGTTTCTGTTTGCAGGTGGAAGTGTTCAATCTGCTGTTCGTGCGCCGGGAGCACCTTTCCAGGAAGCAGTGCGCAGTCCACTGCCAGGACTGCGCCCGCAAAGGCAGCGCCACGCTGGACGACTTTGTGGTGCTGGAGCAGTACCGGATGGAGGACCTGATGCAGGTCTACGACCAGTTCACATTAGTAAGCGTTGAGCCGATAAATAAATAAATAAAACACGACCTTTATCAGCCCAGGTGGATCTGATTTGTCTCGTTTGACCTCCTCCCCCTCCCCCGGCCCCTCCTCTT